>DF239966.1:0-148590 GCA_000507305.1 Breviolum minutum Mf 1.05b.01
TCGAACAAAAAACTTCAAACATGTTGGGAATTCGGAGACTAGTATAATGATATCTGATATCATTACAATATCTCTAATCCCCAACTTTATAGAGATGTCTGGAGGTGAATATCTTCTTCGCTTGCTTCAACTTAGATATGAGACCTTTGTTGCTTGGTATTGAACAGTACCCCTCAACTGGCCTTCAGGTTGACCCAGGGATCCACATGCTGATGCTTCAACTCATCAATAAAGGATGGGTACCTTGGAGTCAAACAGCGCCTCAACCCGTTTTATAAGGTGGGCCCTACGAGCCGATCGTTCGTTATAAGTTGGGTGAAACGGTCATTTAAAGGGGTTATACAGTCATCTATAGTGGTTATTAGGGCCCACCTTGTATAATATAACCCCCAAAAGTAGCCCCCCTCCTAGAGCCTCATTTCTGAGGTGGGATTATTTTAGAGGAGGATAGGTTGACCAGAAAGCGAAAAGAAAAAACTCCAGGGTTGGTTCAACACACCCTTTGGAACACACCTTTACCAACAAGCTCTAAAGGGATGATTTTTCATGGTTAGCTATAAGCTCTAGGGGCATGTTGAAGATTTTCTTGGAAAAAAACAGAGCATCTAGAGATTTTGAGTTCTGCCCAAATACTGGTTTACAGTGGATAATGACAATTGATCAAGGTTCCTCAGTAAAATAACAATGATGAATTTCCCACTCAACGAAAAATGAAGATACTGTTATACTCGCTATAAAACAAACAAAACTCACATGTATTTCCACTGGCCAGGTGCCTTGCCTTGTTTCAAGAAGAAATCCATGTATAGTTTCTACTACATGACAACCTACCGTCGAAAAATACCATCGAATCAAAGAAATTCTCAAAATTCCTGGAGTTCAACATTTCAACCAAACAAAAACATGGAAAACTGCTCAAAAATGCATCTTTGCAATCTTTGCACTCCGAACTCCGCTGCCATGTGGCTTGTCCAATTTCAACAGAACTTTCAAAATCCCAACCTCACTTTTCGGCTCCGAAACGTTTTTGGATAAAACAACTTGTTGGTTGGGAAGTTCTTTTAGAAGAAAAACATGGACATCAAGTGCAGGTGGGTTTGTTAAAACAAAAACGTGCCTTGTGTTTAGAAATAATGGTTAAGAATGGATGTCACTTACAGTCATAGGATTCATCACTAATTCTATAAGATTTGCTTCAGGGGGTTGAACTGGTGGTCGATTTACCGTGGTAGATATATTTCTTAAAGCCACCTTAAACAAACACACGAATTCACTAGTTTCAAAACTACAGATTTTGACAAAATTGACTTGAAGCAAGATGTGTTTCCTCTGTGACCTGCTATGAAAAAAAATTACTCCTTAAGAAAAAAACAACAAATCGATAGAAAAGTCCCAAAAAAAACAAGAAAAACTTCTCCTTCTGTGCTTTGGGGATAGGGTTTTTTTTAATGATATAAACCCCTGAACATGGATTGTCGGGAAACTACTTACTTTCCTTTCAAAAGGCCCGTTTTTCTTATTTGGGGGAGTGCAGCAGTTACATTTCAATAACGTCCTTGCCGTGAGGGCAGATCACGAAAAAGGCCAAGAAGCAGCGGTGCAAAAACCCCAGCAAAGCAAAATCCAAACACCAGCGCCTCGGAGAAGGCTTTGGCTACAAGTTGGGGCCAATAAGTCCACCTGTAGCCCCAGTTACGCATTTATTTTCGGTCATTTATAGGGTTTATAACTCCATGTACAACTGGTAGGGGCCCACCGGACCCACTTTGTATAGTTTGTATATGTACCCTATTCATACAGTAATACCGCTGAGGTTTGGTGTTTTAGGTATGTTTTGTGGGTACGAATATCTTCTCAGGTTCGGTGTTTGGATGTCTAAGGATATGGAAATGCCAATGGTTTGTTTCTCTTCGGGGGGGACACAAACAAAACCTTTGGGACCACAGCCAGCATGCAACAACATCAACCAGGACCAACTGCCCCACGCAGTTGATGCCTCCCCAGTGCACTTTAAATAATTTGCTCATCTTCAAACACAACACAGCACTGTCAACATAGTGAGTGATGAAACGAATTTCCCCATTCAAAAAAACTGCACCATTCTTACTAAGATACAGCACATTCCGATAAAACCCCCACCTCTCACAAACTACAATACCATACAATACCTACAAAACTATCAAACAACTATATACATTTCAAACAAAAAAACACCAGCCGCCTCAACTACGGCTAAACATGAAAACAACTAAATTGAACATACCAACCCATCTCCAAATAAGAACTTCCACCTCGGCGATATAAGTTCTTACTGCTCAGCTCCATGTTATCTTCCACGAAGCCTGAAAGTGCTTCGGTGGTGGTGGTGGTGGTGGTTCTTATTGTTGCTGTTGTTGTTTTTTGTTCAAGGGAATGCAAACACCAACCAAATTTGGTAACATCTGTCTTTATTATGTCTTTGTTTAAAGTAGTATATACATCTACTCTACATCAATTAACGATTGGCCTATGTAAGAAAACATGTCTTCCAGCATATCCTTGAGATGATTTTCAATCAAAGCAGCACTTCAAAACCCAAGCGTGCAGTGTAAACAAGTGTCCAGCTGCTACAATACATTACAAAATAATTTGCTTAAATTGTTGACATATGGTGAGAGCAATACTTGATGGGATCAGACAGATTTCACACTGTCTGGAATACTACCGTGTGTTCTGTATTTCCATCTCCCATCTAATTGTAGAATAAGGTTTCATCTCATCACGCATTGTCCAATATATAAATTTCTTACATATCAAAAATTACCCCACTGAAAACGAACATATCATATCATCATATCCCCTGCAAATTGATGGTTGGAAAATGATTTTTTCCTTTAAAATGGTCCCTTTTCATGGACATTCGTTCATTTTCGGTGGCTGGAGGTTCAACCATCAACCAAACCAACAAAAACCACATCACGTTGTTTCAGCGATCTGATGCTTCAGGAATCCAATATCAGAATGGAGAAATCACCCCTTGTTCTTTTTGCCAAACTGAAAAATCTAGGTGATGTTTTCAACCCAAAATTAAAAAAAACATGCTTGTCAAAATGGGTTCATCTTCCCAAGGGGTAGACTTTAAACAAAATCATTGAAACCACCACCTGCAAGGTGCAAAGATAAGGTCATTTACACCTCAAAAATGTTGGAAACAACCCAAATAAAATTCATCTTCCGTTTCAAAACTCGGTATTTTGGGGGATGATTCATGAGTTTCTGTTTTGTCTCAAAGATCCCAACATGAACCACGGTCAAAACAAAAAACGGGGGTCCCGGTTTGGGATTCCATGAATCATCCTGGTTGTTTAATAGGGATCCCAAAATAATGGTATATAAAATAATCCCCATGTATACCTTTTATAACCTAAACAACTAGTTTTTCTTCATATATGTTCTCCGGTTTTGTCATGTGAGTTTAACGGCAACGGCACCAACAAAAAACCACTGAGATGAAACAAACATCCTGATCTTTGTTCAGGTTCCGCGATCCTTATTTCATGGCCTATGAAATCAAACCTTGTAAAACTGGGATTTCATCCCCCTATATGCAACAAATCGCCATGACCGATCCCTTTTTTTTACAGCACCAGTGTCCAGTGGTCGCGTCGCGCTTATGTTTTAAAGTTAAGCCAAGAAACCTGTTGGCCCGAAGAACCTCAACCAGAACTTTGGAATATCCTCGACCCCGGCACCTCAGCTAAAGCATCGTTGAGTACCAGTAAATTTGAATGTTACAGGCACGGGACTTGGGACCTGTCTAAACCATCGTTTACTGGATAGTCAAACGTTAAAAACGGGGTTCCCTTCATGAAAATACACAAACTATTTACCATTTAAACTCACTGTTGCGAGGTTTTGGCAATCTATGGTAGGTAAGGGGTAGTTTAAAAAAAACAAAACTAATGGGAGCCCCATGTATCAGTGGGTATTGTCGAAGCCTGACCGGATTCCAACTTTCATTGAGAAATATCAGGGCATGACAAGTGTTGATTAAGGTTATATTAAGGTTTCCAAAATAAACTAACTGCTTGGTGGTCTCAACCCATCTGAAAACTATCAGTCAAAATGGGAATCTTCCACCAATAGGGATGAAGAAAAAAATCTTTGAAACCACCACCTAGTACAACATTCTGCTGTTGTGATGCAGTGGAAAGCAAAATCAAAGCTACTTGGTGTTTTTTCTGCACGCATGTGAAAAAACTAATGCATATCAAATTGGATCATCTCCCCCAATTGTTTGGCTTCAAAATAAGAATACTTACTCAGCCAAATGCCCACAAAACAAGAGCTTACACTTTATCTTTGTTACTTGGATAGTGTTTAAGCGTTTTGCCGCAGAACATGACATTTCAAATTATATAATTACTTAGAAACTGATTACCATGTCAGAGTTTTGAAATTTACCACTGACAAATGTGGGTTCAACCCCAAAAGTTTGGTCTAACGGACAAGCACTGCTTGGCTGAGAACCAGTACATGAAGGAGGGATTAGGGTTTTAGAGTTGTCTAGTCTTAGGTCATGGCCAATCAACCTTAAAGTCCCCCCACCCCCAAATAGCCAGCCGAACATTAAGGGCTTCCCTTAAACCAGCGGTTTCCTTTAATCAAGGGGTCGGGTGGTTGAGTAGTCATGATCTTGAGGGACTTTTGAAACCACCTGCAGGCAGTCAAAAGAGATATTGATTGATCCTAACGGACACGATTCCGAGGCTCAAAAAACACCAACAAACCGGCGAAATCTGCACCACCAATTGACCGGCTTGATGTGTGGAAAATAAGATGCAAACAGGTGATTTACTTGATATAGTATAGGATATCTCAAATGCTGAGTTTGCAAAAGGTAACTCCTTGCGGGTATCTATGTGAACAATCTCAGAGGTACGTGTTTTTTTCCGTCAACTCGGTGATTAGATTCTAATGTTAAGACCATTGAAATTATTTGCTCAGTTCGAACCGGTGAACCCTGGGTTCCAGCTGCAAGGAAAATGCTACCACCCAAGAAAAACCGTTGAACATCCCAACCACCCACAGCCACAATGTTTGAACCCACACAACCCAACAACATCGACAAAGCCTGCCACTCATCGATCAAGCAACAATAGGGAATCGACAACAAACCCAAGATGAAACCCATCACACACATCACAACAAAGTCAAGGCCAGTTCGTTTGTTGATGTAAGGACGATCCAACAGTTCCTGGGTAGCCGTAAAGCACAGTGGTGTTGGCAGTGAAATCTGATACAGCTGTCGATGCTTCAAGAGATCCCTTAGTTTCATTAGCTCAAGGTTGGTCATTTAGTCTTATCATGCCCAGGAGCCCAAGTGGTGGTTTTTGCATGAAACGACTCACCAAATGCAGATTCCATGAGAAATTGTTGGGATAAATCTCGATGAAACTGATTGAAAACCAACAAAAATCCGTGGAAAAAGTCTTCCAACCATCTATTTTCCATGTGTCTATGTTTATTTCATAAATGGCACAAAACAACACCCCTATTTTTAAAAAATCTGTTGGCAAGGGAATGTTTTGGTTCCAGCTTTTTGTAGGGTGTAAATCTTGCAAGGATGCAATCGTCAGCACCAGGATCCTCTCCCTAAACCTTTGAGAGGATGAAATCCTACCGAAAAGAACATACTAAAACCACCATCTTCAGTAAGGGCTGCAGGCAGCATCATTTGTTGGTCACTGAGAATTAGGTTGCCCAAATCTATTCATTCTTGCCTTTACCTAAAATCCAAGTCAGGGGTTGGAGGCATACAAAACATGAAGTTAGAAAAGTTTGGATTCAAAGAATTACATTTGTTTGATATTTGTAAATCAAGTTTATATATTGCAGTAGAATTTACAGGATCCTACTCACCACATGCACAAAACAATATCAACATCAGCATCCAAACAAACACAACAACTTCCAACAAACCTTTTCACCAAAAGTGGTGTTGAACGAATCTGTGCCCACAGCATCCATGTATGATCATTTTACCTACATTTACCATCAAAAAAAATCAACTAAACGTAGGTAAACATACCAGTCCCATGGATGGTATGGGTGTGGATTTTGGGTAAATATACCAGTCCCATCAATCCTATAGAAATTGACATGTTTCATGGAAAATATGTTGCTACCTTACAACGTGATGCTAAGAATGGCTGACCATAAATGTAGGCAAATATAGAACTATCTACAATAAAATAAACTAAATGTAGGTAAATATACCATTAATACATGAACGGTATGGGTGCGTATGATTTGACCAAGTCTCTTTAATCACATTGTCATTTTGTTCCTGTGGCGTCTCTCTCGTTGCCATGGGCACTTCCATGTCACGTGGATCCACATCCGCCATGGCCACGTCCACGTGAAGTTGATGAAGGTAAGGGGGAGTTTGAAAATGGCTATAACTACTGTTGGTGGTTCAGAAATCCGTTGAGAAAACCACCTGAGATGTATCCCAACCCCTGTAAAGAATGGGATATTTACCATATCAACTGGTAAACCGGATTTCCGAACCAACAATATCTGGACAAGTCTTAAAGCAATAATTTGCGATGAGTAACTCACCCTTGCTATAAATCACTAGACTTATAAGTTGAGAATGGCTATAATTCTATAACCTTCCCTGAAACTAACTTCCCTGAAACTAACAGCAAGTTTACACCATTTCAAATGCAAGATTGGAGGACGTTTTGCCGATGCCACTTTCCACATGTAGAATCGAAGCTGTGAAACCAGTTGAAGAATTGGGAATCCACCACTTGCGGAAGCTGTTGATGTCAAAACCCCCATCCAAAGAAAAGGATCGTATCATGAAGTGGGACACCTGTGATACATGAATCATGACACAGTAAAAACATGGCTAACTAGGCCTGCAGTTGCAATTTCTGAAAAGCGTTCAGCTACGCTTGCACTTGAGCAAAAGCAAAAGGAGACTCCTTCAGCAAACAAAATCGTGTTGACCATTGCTGAGGCTCCAAAGTACTGCATGTAGTGCTGTGTTAGTTCAGAGAACTCATCTTCAAAACTACTTTGGTTGGGGATCTGTCAGTTCCCCGGAGGGTCCAGATTATTTTCAATGAGAAAATTAAATTGTTTGGCTTGGCCCCCTTCCCAGGATGGCAGTCACCACCAAGATGACACTCCATTTTTTTAGGCTCCGGGAACCCGAAAAACCATTCATTTGCCACTGGCTTACTTGTAAGGGGACATGTTAGGTAGTAATCCAACACAAAACCCAGCTCTGTTAATGTCACGCACCGTATCCAAGAGCACAAACTCTAATAATGAAAAAAACACTTCCAAACATTGATTGGTCTTGTCCTCCATAGCATCACTGATGTCTTTCCAACTGATGATGTTGTCCTGGCTTCACCGACATGAGAATGATTTGTCTTAAACGTGTGTGTGTGTGTGTTTATGTGTAAAATATGAAACATCCATACGGTGTCCGATTCGAATCAACCAGGACCATATCATACCAGATCTAGACTAGTTTGGGGTCTCAACCCGATTTGAAAAGATGTGCGCACGTTCCAATTGGGTTCATCATTTCACCTACAATAGTGTAAACATAGTAACATAGTAAAAACTCTTATTTGGTCAAACCGCCAACTAGATATCATCATATGTTCCGATCTCTATGTTCTTTTCACAAAAAACAACCTGATGGACATGTGATGGAAACCATTCAAATGAAGTGTTGCGCTGGGATACTCAGCTGCTTTCGTTGGCGGTCTTCCTGACCCTCGGGTGCCGCAAGCATGGCACATCTTGTGAGTATGATCAACTGAGATGCGAAGTGTTTTCAACCGGTCAATTTGGTGAGAAGGGACATCACAGAGAGGTGTCGTCTCCGAATAGTTGTCTGCTCCACCAGATGATCATCAGCTTTGTCCAAGAAAACCGTGGAAGACAGTTTAAAGAGGGTTTGGGGGTTCCCACCATAATCCGATTTCCAGATCACTCTCTCTATCAAATCACCCAGCCTATTTAAGACGGTGACCGACTCACCTAACCCCCCCCCAAAGAATCCTAGATACAAAATATTGATATCTGCTATGCAGTTATCCACTGGGTCTACCCCACTGCACCAAACTGGATAAGATTAGTGACTCCCTGAATAGAAGTAACTAGCAACCAAGGTATTGGACTCCCCTTTTGTTGTGAATTATCACTGCAAAAACTGAGGATGCAATCACAACAAGCGAAGGTTAAGTTTCTTTTTGTAGGATCCTCGAGTTTGAACATGGAAACCTCCTGGTGCTGACTATTACTGGCACGGGGGTGGAGCATCCCAATCTTGATTTTGTTTCACCAAAACAATGGTGCTTTGCTGTACATCGCACCCGCATTCATGCTGTTAGATCAGCGTGACGACCTGTTTAGTTTTCTGGAACCTTAGGAGATATAAGAAACCAAAATGTGATGGCTTCAGACTTATGGTTAAAACTACATGTGTTCTTTTGGAGAAAGTATCATTTGTTCCACGCAAAACCTTCAACAATCCTGATATGTGTAAATAAAAAAAATATAAACATATCTATTCAACTCACCTTGCAAAGATTGTTTCAAATATTTCGGAATCATGACTCATACGTACAACGGGATAAGTGATTCAAAGATGACCTACACATGCCCCATCCTTTCCAATATGCAAATGTATGAGTACATGTCTCTGCCCATGTCTTTGGAGACCTCCAAAATGGAGGATGTTCCACGGGTCCTCATCGGCGTCACAAAAAAAGAAGAACACCTTTGCTCCAATGACTCCTCGGTACTGATGACTCACTTCGATTTGCTTGTTCGATGATTGGAAACATTTCCAAAAACGTTCTCTCAAATCGTGGTTCAAAATGGTGATTTGGTAGAGTCCGAAAAAAATCACCAACTGAACAAACACAAGAAAAAACCACAGCGGCATTTAGGTTTATCTATGTGTATCAATTCGTGAGAAAAACCCAATCCGACGTTACACAAGGAGAAGGTATACCCTTCCCGGAGCCAACAGTTTGCCCCTAAAAAATAGGCCGAACCCAACACCTTTTTTTTAGGGGCAAGCTGTTCGTTTCCAGGAGTGTATACCAGGAAAATAACAAAAAAAAACAGCAAAGTATATCAAACTGTTAGACATGCAGCAACTCAACTACAGGAAGATACTCATGAAAACAAAGTACCCAATCTTCAACAAAACCCTTTGGAGTAGTTCTAGTGAGATCTGATAGGTTTGTTTTTTGGTCGCTTTGCCAGATGTGGGAGGCCAACATGTATCACAAGCCTTCCCCCCAAGCAAATCCCCAAACTGAACGTCTAAAGGAACCCCAGCTTTGCACAGTGGTTGAGGGTCAACAGGTGCACTGTATCTGAGCAAAATAAGCCTAGCAGCAAATGACAATGACATGTAAATATACCTGGCATGTCTTGGTATAAAAAAGGGTATGCATAAGCTCCCTGAAACAGAATTGGCCCCTGAAAATAGACCCCCTGGAAGAGGAGATTCCTATTGGAAACCACGATTTTTTAGGGGCAAGCTGTTAGTTTTCAGGAGGGTAATACATACTTCCAAAAACATGTGATATATACATGATCTACAACATCCAGGTATCCCGCATCGTGATACCAAAAATGAAGGACCCTGCGACCCAAAACAGAATGCATTGGGCCCAACAAGTGCATATGAAACATGTTGTTCAGGGAGGGCGCAACAAAAATCCCTATCATGAGTTGTTCTGATTGGTGCTCAACCCCCCCCCACCTTGTTGCTCATTTGCTGAGAGAAAATGGGCATCTGAAAAGTTCATGAATGCTTCTCAAAATTTGCTTCAGCCCAGTTATACTTCCAATTTCAACCAGAAAACATCGAAATATCTTATTCACCCAAATAACTGGGTACAATCCCCAAGTATAGAACAAACATAATCAAAACTCCACAAAAAAAACACTCTTCGCCAAGATTCCGTAAGGATATTCACGCTGCACTAGAGCCTGGCAAACATATCTTTTTTCAGCCAGAAAAATCACTACAAGGTGGGCCCCGGATCCAGTTATAAGTGAAGTTAGTTCACCTCTATAAATGGCCGAAAATAAATGAGTAACTGGGGTTGTTGAACAACTAAGACCTTTTACATGTTGTTGAAGTCTCTGATATTTCACTAACCTGAATTCAACCAAAATATGGGATCCTTCCAGGCAGACAACACAAACAAAAGCTTGAAGAGGGTCAGGCAATGTTTTGACCCCCAAAGACAGGGAAATAAACATCCTATGAAACCTCCTAGTAATACCTCAAACATGTTCAAATGGACGGAAAGGAAAAGATTCATAGAAGATTTGTTGATCCCTTGGTATACTTTCTCACATGCAAGACTAAAATATCGGCAAATTCCACCACTTTTCACAATCAAATACATGTTATACCTGGAATCAGTCCATTTCGCCAACGAAACCAGGATCAATTGACCCAGTGTATAGCCATCTACTTGATGAGTATGAAGAACTGAGATCTTTTCGACTGAAAATAAATATAATTATATAATCAGAATATGTTACTGTACCTTTATCAATTTTCATACCATATCCTATAGGATCCATGTATGCTATATTATTATATTTACCTACATTTGCCATAAACATCAACCAAACGCAGGTAAATATACCGTACATGGATCGTATGGGCATTGATTGGCATTTTGGGACAAAATCCCCTTCATTTTGAGGGGGAGAATAACGTTGGTTGAGAAATTGGAATAGCAGATCCTCCATCCTCCATCCGACCTGGCAAAATGCATTCCGTTGACCTCCATTTGGGGAGCTTAGACCTGAGAAATGGACTCAAAGTCTTTGAAAATTCCAGTCATGCCCAGCTTTTGCATTAAAATCTACAGGATTTGCGATGCATGTCCCCCTTAAACATCACAAAAACAGGTGGATTACCATTGTCTTAAGCCCCCCAGGGTGATGTTTAAAAAACACTCAAGAAGGGACAAATAAGCAAATGCTGATCTATGGCACGGTTTCAAGTTTCAAACACCGAAAGGGTACATGTTTTTTTCATTTTCCAGTATTACAGCAACTCTTTCCCCGCCAAAAGCACGTGGCACGGAACTCGGAACAGGAAATTACAAAAAAACATGAAAATTCCTTGTCTGACTCTTGGTGGTTCCTGGAGAAATCCCTTTAATCATGCCTCATCATACGTCAGACCTCAGGGTATGGTGAGCTTAGATATCACCATCATATGACTCAACTCAACGATCTGGAAAAGTCCCCCGACGGAGTTCTGCTTGTGCTGCCTGCGACCGTGCAGTGAAACAGAATGGAGTGATTTGAAACTATCAGGAAACTGGCGAAAAAAAAACGTGTATCATGTAATAAATTTAGAGTCTACTATAAAGAAATGACATGACCAATAACAGTGAACATGACTATATATACATGATTAAGTCATAAGCATTTTGTCTCAAAGCAAAGATCTTGCATTTTCCTTGAGTTTAACCATGATTCCAAGAGAAGTAATCACCAACAGTTTTTCCAGGTTTGCTTAATTGTCCTTGTTGTGTCTTTGTTGGGTCGGATGAGGAGCTGAGTTGCTGGATTGCGCCAAGTTAGGCGGGATGGAGCCCGTCATATCCCTCATCCTCTTCCGTGATATCCAGCCAATTTTCAATGCGAATCTGAGGATACCGCACCAAGGCCATTTTGGGGTTGGCAGTGGGGGTTTACCTTTAGATTCCCATGAAATTTGTAAAAGGAATAAATTTGTCAGATTTGTATTTCTCGCAAAAGCCATTGGGAAAAAGACCTTCATCTTCCCTGAGAATCCAGCACCCCCTCCCATCAACAATAGCATTGGCTCGGGGGAAATCCTTAGGACATTTAGGACATATATACCTGGATCCTAAACCACAAATGCCATTGGGATGATACAAGGTGGACCCCTACTAGTTATAAATGGAGTTTAACTCCTATGAGTAGGGTTATAACCCCAGTTATCCATTTATTTTCAGCCATTTATAGGGTCAACTAGCTCCATAAAATACGATCGGCTCCGGGCCCACCTTGTACCCTCCTCCCCCTAACCCCCCTCTACCCACCTCAGGAGTAGGAAAATGCTCCGCCAGCCATGTTTTGAACTCTGAAAACCTCAAGAATGAGCAGCAAAAGTGAAGTTCAAGTTGTGGTCCACAAAAAGAAGGTGGTTTTGAAAAAAAAACTAGGGTGAACGGATTTTTGAGGTTTTGGTAGAAGGTGGTAGCATATAATCACCTAATGAATCCTAATGACAAGTATATACCACCTATATACCAGGTATATATCGCCTTCTAGGGGGTTATAGAATCCCTACCACCTCTTACCAGAACCATCCTAAATGATAGGGAGAAACAACAAACAACAAATGGGCACTAGAGATGTTGAGTTTCAATCTGAGGAAAGATGTGCAAGTCAAAATGGCTGATGTACACCTGTAGATCAGTATTCAACCAAACAAATCGATCTTAAAGTATCACTATACACTTGCTACACCATCAAACACTATCATAAGTATTCATTGTCTTTCATGGCCATGATCCTGTGCGCATCATCTCAGAGCATCATCAAAATTAAATCACACCATCAATCATCATCATCATCATCATCATCATCATCATCATCATCAAACATACTCATGATCCCATTGTTCTTACGGCCCATCTTCTGAAAACATCATCTCTACATAAAGGGTATGCCGCCCCGGTGTACCCAAATTTTACCAAATCTATCTGCATCAAACTGCCTCGCCACGTGAGAAAGTTGAGATTCCATATAACATAGGCACCCTCTCTGAACCAAACAACTCCCACCTGAAAAAATGGCATCCCAAAAGGAAAGGATCCTCTTCCAACCACTAATTTTCAGGGGCGCAGCGCAGCTGTTCAATTTTCAAGGAGAGTAATTGTGATGATTCCCTTTTTAGCTGAAAGAACACTAAACAAATTATCTAATGGTCAAGGTTTTATGTTTTGTTGTAGATAATTGAGGCTTTATGAGATTTTAAAGCACGCTATTTTTTTTCTCCGGGGTATGGCCCGGGTTGGGGATGACTGTATCAGTACACAAAGCACATCGGAATTCTTACAATTCAACGAGTAGCCTTGGGGATTTTGGTTTGTGCCCCTTCAACAGTCCGAGGGACTGACCTTTGAAGTGACTGGCCCCAGCAACATGGTCTTGAAAGCTTGGGAGTCTGCGACACGGCCTGCCATCAGGCTGGGGTTGTCCAAAGACCTTTGTGATGACGTACAAAGTGAGCACTGCAGGTGCATCAGCCTCAGCATCACTCAAGAACACTTGGATTGCCCGGCATTCCAGCTTGCAATCAGCCAGTTTTTTGCAGCAATGCCAATGACAAGTTGACGTTCCGTCTGGAATAAACTCCAGGACCACTGAAGCCACAAAACCATGTCGCAAGGACTGGCTGCCTCGAATGAGCCATGCCCTCGCAACATGTTGTAGGCCTGCACAGACTGTTCCTGGCCGGAAGAGTCAAAATATGCTGCATTCGAGGCCAAGGCTGCCCCAGCCATATTTGAGATTCCACTTTGCTCCACCCAACTTCCTGCAAAGTTGGTCCCAAAAGACCATCGGAAAGGTGACTTAAATGTTTATCATTGTAAATGAATACCCTCCAGGGAACTAACATATCCCCACAGCAGGCATAATTGAAGTTGATTTTCCTTTTCCTAAGGTGAGATATGTTAGTTCCCTGGATTGTTGTTGTGTTGTGAAGCATTTCTTGTGGCCAGCAGCATTAGTCTCTTCCTTGTAATTGATTTCATGTTAGAATAAATCCCAATTTGTGTGTACGGGTGTCATTTCTACCGGCAAGCTTCTAGTAGGCCTGCAACATCTTATAAGTTGATACGGCATCCCAAACACCATCATCATCCCAGTATCAAACCCAATATCACATCTATATGTAAATTATACAATCACTAAAAAATCAACATCATTCAACCATGTAACATTCTGCTACAAAGTTGTTTCTTTCACGAAACAACACAGTGAACATCAAGAAAAAAGAGCTTGCGAAACAGCACGGACATCTGGCCAAATTATAAGAGTTCACCAACCCAGATTTTCCTGAAATAAGGGGACTTCCCTAAACCTCAGCTACCACTGAGTTCCCCTTGCGCCAGCAAGCGCTGTGGAAGATTCCATCGGCGCCTCAGCACGTTTCATGGGGAGAAAACCTCCACATCCCAAGAATTCAACTAAATCGGGTAATCACTTTCCTTATAGGACATACAAATCCCATACCAGCCATGTATGGTATATTTACCTACATTTGGTTGTTTCTTAAGGTAAAATATTGTACATGTAGATAAATATTAATATACCATACATGATGCTATGGGAATGGATTCTTAGGGATAGTTTGATGTGTTATTTTTGGAAGGGGGTTGATGCAAATCTCAACTAATGGGTTAATTGTTGGTTTGGGGGTGGTTGGTGCTTTGGATCCCCGAAAATGAAAGGGATTGGGATTCTACGGGGGTAGCCGCTTCGAATCCCAAACCACCGGGCCCGAAACCACGAATGAACCATTAGCTGAAGCATGCCACTTCTTGCCCCCTCAAAAAAACTATGGCCTTCAGAATAAGGCTTAAAAACAAGGGATGTGGTACAGTCCTCTGAAAGTTCACACCTTGAAAATAGGCCAAAATGGCCCCCAAAGGAAGCCGGATCATATTCCAACTAACCATCTTCAGGTGCGAAAATGTTAGTTTCAGGGAGGGTGCATCTTGTTTCCCTTAGGCAAGGCCCGCTATTTTTTCTGGGGAGGGCGGTAAGACATGTGAGGCAATGGGGAGGTGCCCCGAAATGACTTTCCATACTATGGCTGGAATCAAAGTCCCACAACACATTCCTTGTAAATGATGGTGATGTTTTAATGCCTCAAATCATGATAAGACACATTAAGTTAAGCATGATTTCCCCATTTCCTGGAAACTATTTGATTCATCTATCACGGCCAGCTAATGGTGAAACATTGTCCTTTCACCAAATGTTTCCGGTTGTAGAACGGAAATCAATAACCTTAAAACAAAACATAACAAAACCAACGTTTTTCTACGCTAAAAAATGTCTCATGGATTGAGTATCGGTGGAATTTCCTTACGTCACTACGAATCGGCATATAATTTCAATGATTCTGTATGTGGTTCATAAAATTTGCCATACACCCCTCCCAACATGCAATCGTGGGAGAATAAATTACGTTTTGTTCGGGAACTCCAGCCTAAAAACAGGGGTCATGATTCATCACGATATGCAAAAACCTAAACAAGTCACTAATGAAAGTGAAATCTCCAGTTTCTTCCAAGTGACCTCTTGATCACCCAAATGGAAAATGGAGGTCACCAACAACCCCTGAAAAGGTCACTCAAAACCCCCCTTTAAAAGGGTCACTCGGAAGAACCTGGCCCTCAAATTGACCACACATTTGCATTGCTGGATTCCCCCTGGAAAACTGGTGAATCGAACGACCCCTCCAAACATGTCTTGTCGGTGAAGCAGCCCCAACTCAGAACCCTCAAACTTTGCAACCTGGGATGAATCTGACCCTAACATTAGGAGGAGAAAGTTGGGAAGTTTGGATGACAAAAAACACAAAGAAACGTTAAAGATCCTGTACTTTGGGGAAGATCATCCTATATCCTCCTGGATTAATTTTTGACAAACAAAATGGATAACCAAAAAAAACACTTTGCGACTTCCAATCATTCCAAATCATTCGATTTTGCCCTTTGATTATTTTGTTTTTAATCTCTACAAATTACCGACTTCCTGGTCTTCCAGTCGTACCTTCACCCTTAGAACTCCACCAAAACACCTCCAACCCCCCAAGGTATACCTGGATAAGGCCTCGATTTTTGAGGCTTAAAAAATCCCAGAAAGAAAGGACTCAAATGGCTATATATATATATATATTATATATATATATATATGTGTAGGATGTTGGAAAACTAAGGGAGCGAACTTCTGCCGTACTTCTGGAGTAGAGCTTGCAGTTAACAGAGGTGTCGGAAGCAACGAGGATGCCTGGCGTGCTGGAAGGATGGCACACCCAGAGGTGTTACACCTCAAAAGGGTGCTGATAGACGTTGAGTAGATTGATGGTTGGAAGACTATACTACTATTGATGGCTAATTGGAAGACTGCACCAGTTGATAGGTAGGTTGTTTCATTAAAGGTTTTATACATCCCACGTGGTGCAGGATTTCAGTACTATACCTTCCTTTCTCTGGGATTTGCCATGTTTTCAGAGCTTTTGCTGTTCGTTTAAGGGAGGGTAACGAGGTTGGGAATTGAATTTCAATGCCAACTATTCAAGACTATTCAAGAAGCTTTTGTACAAGCGCTAATGGTGGTTAATCTAAATATCTGGAACTCTGGAACCATCAAAGAGTACTATTTGAATCCATATATCTGGATAGGTTGTTTGATCTTTTTACCTTGAACTACCCGTGATTCTCTGAAACTTCCAGGATGTCCAAGTGTTGCTCTGCATGTTTATCAAAAAGAAATCATTTAACCATCATCATATCATCCCAAAATGGGTTCCTTCAATGGCCTTCGCTTTGAAGATCTGTGTTCCGATACGTCCCCCATATAACAAGTGACAGATTACCTTCACTTTGTAAAGCCTAAACCCCGGTGGTGTTTCAAGTCCTCAACAAAAATGGGACATTCATCTCCATTCCCCGGGGTTTTGGGCAGGATAATTTGAATTTACAACTCGAGATGAGATTTTTACAGAAGGCCATGGATTGGAATAATGAAAATAAAGATTGAGAACGCAACAGCATCGGCAGTTTTCCCATGAAATGCTCCAAGTATGCAACCCGCAACCCACCTGTAACCACCCAAATGATGAGTCCAATAAGTGGATTGGAAACCATGACATCAACCCGAAATCGTAGTGATATATAATGATGCCTTTATTGCATGCGTTGCTTAATTTTGGCCTCTTGCTAGCACTGCTTAGCTACTAGAATGTACAGTACCAAGACTTTGTGGTAGTAAAACTGCCCCCCAGTAAACTAACATGGCAAGCTGGAAAATCACCAGGTTTAATCGAAGATACATCTTCATTCATGGTTGGTTTTCAAGCTAGTCATGTTAGCTTAGTGGAGCGTAATCACCAAAAGTGACCTTCAGTGACTTTAGTGGTAAGCAATCATTCACAACTTACCTTGAGTTCCAGTCAACAAAAAACTACCTCTACAGAACTATTCCCCAGGTCTTCAGAGAAACCATGGTAGAAACTATAGACAACCCACAAAAACAGTATCCAAAACTCTTACCAATCAGTAAGGTACCCTTTAAGAGGTCAAAATCCTGGTTCATATTCATCTTGTCGTCCCTCGTTTTGTTGAATGCGCCTTCTCTAAGATGTGACGCTTCACCTTTGGAATAGGTTGCTGCTTCATTTGAGCGATGCGCTTCTGACGAAGTAATGCTTCTGGACCTGTTGTGGAAGGAAACATCTGGCGGAAGCTATTGAGAGGAGTAAAACACGGAACCAAGGTGAGCAACAAAATCACCATTGATTCCTCATGAAATGATTGAAATGTTAAATTGGTTCATAAGGACGATGTCAGATGTTGTCGAATATATTGTAGATTAAAAAAAGGTGAGGATTCGAGTTTATCCTTTCTACAAGTATCATACTGAACTAAGTGTTCTTGTTGTTGTTGTTGTTGTTGTTGTTGTTGTTGTTGTTCTTGTTCTTGTTGTTCTTGTTCTTGTTGTGGTGGTGGTGGTCGTCTCTGTAGCCTCATAATCCATGCCACCGAGAACTGAGAAACCCAAACCGCTTTTGCTGTGCAACTCCTGCCAAGTTCGGCTGATCACTTGAAGACGGCAAATTCTACATGTGTTTTGTTGGAAAGGATTGGACATAGCCTCCCTAAAACTGACATACCGCCCCTAAAAAAATGGGCCCAGTTCAGGGAGGATACATTGAAATGAATTTTGCCAGGGTGAAATATCCACATTGAAAATACATTTAATTTACTAAGGCCGCTCAATGCATGGTCTATCATTTGACTTTTTTGTGTAGTTTTGGAGGTGTACCTAAATACACCAGTCCTATTGAGTGGACCTGGGGTAGGAAAACTCGAGGTTTTGCTGTGGGAGGTTTTGTGTGTGGTTCACATGTTTTTCAAAACCATTTCATACGACACCCATCTGGTCAAGTTGGATCAAACTCATTCATGTAGTCACAGACCAATGAGTATTCATCGCCGGATCTAATCTGGTTGGTGGTTTCAACCCAGTTGAAAAATATGCTCGTCAAATTGGATCATTCCCCCAAGCAAAGGTAAACATAGAAAATATCTGAAACAACCACCTGGGCCTAGTAATTACAAGCTCGTACCTCATGAAGTCAAAAGTTGCAGCATCAGATGGGTTCTGTGTTGACAGGACCCGGATGGAAGACATCACAAAACAAACGGGTTTCATCAAAGGTGTAGCTCACTTGTTGAGGGGGATGTTCGATGTTAGACAAGAACAGTAAGAAACACAAACATGCAATAAACAATGACACACTTTCATATATTCTGTATCCTTTTGCAAGATTTGATGATTTTGGCAGCTTTGGACAATGAGTTCATCAGTTTCATTCATTTCTCTCCTTGAATCTTTTCCTCAGTGAACGACACATGCATTGGGCTAATGCTTTGAATTACGTATCTTGCCACGGACTTCCTTTGGAGTTGAGATGTGTAAAATCGAAAAAATCTCAAAAAGAACCTTTTTTCATATCCATACCACCTCAAGCAATTCATTTGCAAAGCCTTCTCCTCCCCTTTTTTTGATTGAGCCTTGTCAAAAAAAAGAGGCACCCCAAACACCACACGAAACCAGCACTTTTTGTTGGGCCACGTTTCCCTCCCCCCAAAACGGCGCCTGCTGTCCGGCTAAGACGGTTTCTAAAGGATCATATGGCAAGCCTCGTGCGTTCACCTCTTCACAGGCCGACGAGGATGGGTTTCGTGGGCCGGCTATGAATTTCGGGAAGTGAAATGGTTGGCGGGTACCTAAACGAGCTTGATGTTGTTGGATGGTTGTGGAAAAATCAGGGATGTCACTTAGGGGATAGGAGTCTCTACCCTCCCTAAAGCTAAGAGTTTTCTCCTGAAAATCAATGGTTGGAAGATTGAAGATGAAATTTTCTTCTGGGACAACGGTGAGCTGTTAGTTTCAGACCCATAACTATAACTCCACTAAAGGGATTATTTCACCCCAGTCAAAGCCCAAAGCCATCTGATTTTCGACCGTTTCCGGGGATCCCACTGCTAGACTTCATGGAGTTTGTGCAAATCTTTCCTTTTTGTATCTACCAATCCCCCAGTGACTTCACTGAATTCCGAATTCTGCACAAAATATGCACAGTATCAAAATCATGGAAACTTAAAATATCAAAAACACATCTTTTAGAGCACCGTTTTTAAGGTAATGGAGGTAGAGTTTAAAGAAACACCCTTAGTTTCAAGAGATATATTCATGGCAAACAGCAAACACCTCACGTTCGTCGAACCTCGGGTGCGTCTTCGACGCCCATGAGGATGTTCACGAAGTCGCCACGAGCAAATTTCCTAAGCACAAAACACAGTTCACGATATGCAAACCTGGGTATGTTCTCACGAAAAGCACCAAGACCTTTTGGCAAACACTCGGGAAAACTAACATTTGGAATCCAAAGACATGGAGGCTTGGATGGTTCAAATGATTTTCCGGATTTCAATGTGGTGAGTTTTTAGGTTCAAAATGTTATAAACTTCTGGGGTGAAACCAATGCGACTCTGTTTCTTGTCTCACAAAAAAGAGGAAAGGCCGAGGACAATTCGAAACGCTTCTTTCTTTTTGCGGGGGATATCACCGAACATTTCATGTACCTAAAATGGAGGTTCTCAGCTATATAAGCTGTATGGATACGGCTTATGTAAGGGAAAGCCCACCCCAAAATAGCCAAACATAAGGTTCAAAAAAACCATCCATTTTAGGTCCCTGCAATGTTTGGGGGGGTGACCAAATGGTTGAGTATGACAGTTGATGTTTCAGAAATTTGGCAATCAAAAGATTTGCAGGTTGGTTTAACAACACTGAAGGTTAGCAGTTTATCCCAACATAATTCTAAGACATGTTGTTTGATACATTTCAACTTGGCTACTAAACCATAGTTCTGGATTTGCTTGCCCACGATGCTTGGAAAAAGTGAAGAAACAAACAATATTCTCATCCCTTAAAAGCTGGTGAACAAAGTGGTGATTCGCCCTGGTAGAATCTGGAAACAAATCACCCCAAAAAGCAAATCCAAGACTACAAGTTTGGCCCGTATACTAGTTATAGATGGACCCGGAGTTATAACCCTGATAAATGGCCGTATAAATTGGTAACTGAGGTTATAACCCCAATAATGGGGTTATAACTTCATTTATAACTACTAGGGGGCCACCTTGTATAGTTTCATGGACATGTTAACAATTCATGTCATGTGATTTTTTGTCCAGAATTATGACGAGATCGCCTTTTTAGCGAGGAAAAAATCCAAAGAAGTGCGAGAAAGTGACTCAATAGGGCCCTGGCTTGGGTTGTCCCCCCTTTCCCAGCTAAGAATAGGGGTAAATGTTAAATGCCTAAAAATGTCCTCCCAGAAAACTAACATGACATTGGAAACTTCCCATTTTCGATAAGACATACATCTTCATTCATGGTGGATTTTCAATTGCCATGTTAGTTTTCGGGACATTATATATGCTTCAATTTCTTCACTCCCATCTATCAAAAACCTTTTACCCCCCAAGCTGCTAGGCGGCACATCGATCACATTGTCCATCTTTTTTTTCTCACCCGCGGCTTCGTTGGGTTCGAAAACCCTGTGGTGTTGTATCGGTGATTTCTCGGAGAATCTTTCCATCCGAGTCATGAAACACTTCAGTGACATTTTGTGCCATCTAAGCATTTGTCCACTATCCTCGGTCGGTGGGGAATGAAGAGATCAGAGATGAGGAACTACAAATGCTTTGGTTGTTTGTTTGTTTTTTTGCTTTGGTTGTTTTGTTTTGCTTTGTTTGGTCGTTTGATTTCGATATTTTTTGTTTTGGTTGGTTGTTTTTTGTGTTCATGATTTGGGGGAAAAGGTTATAGTTTCCCCAATGAAAATTGTTGAAACATCAACTAGAATGAGGAATTAACAACTAGAATGAGGAATAACAAACAACACCATTTTTTATATAAGCAATGGAGTGAGTTACTAGTTACCATGATACCAGTCTTATCACCACTTGCAGCATAGCAGTGGAAGCCTACTAAAGCATCAAGTAGTAGCTTTAGCTTTGCAGTGTCTTGTTCTGAGTTTGCAAGGAAAGACAAGTTTATGGGATTTTTAAATCTTCCATGATTCTGTTAGGTTCCCTAGCAACCCGTAGGGTTCCCAGTTACCCCCTCCCTTGAGGAAGCCTATAACAAGTAGCTTGCACTGTCCGCAACAAAACTCAACCTGTTTTTGGAGACAATGCAACCAAAAGAATCAAAAAATCATTCTGTAAATGGCAAACTGTAACTCCGAACTGAGTTATGTCCAGTAAATAGCGGATATAGATTGGATACATTTCTTAAGATCAACAATGTTGTTTTAAAAGAATTTTGACACACCCACGTCACACATAACATTGGAGCGGTCTAATTGAAAATTATGTTCTATGAAAGCTTGTCCCAATACAGTTATATATACCGGGAATCCCTAAATAAAGACAGGTTAGATATCCAAATGACGTGGATCCAACTCTATCTAAATTTGATAAGTTGTTTTTCCACACAGGTTTGGGGTCTGTAGCTAAGAGATGTGATTAGAAAATCACGGATAAACACTCCTTTGCTCCCTGTCATGAAGGGATTTTGGGGTCAACCAGCTCCTTTGCTCTACAGTAGATACAAGGTGAGCCCTGCTAGTTATAAGTTGGGTTATACCCCCAGTTACCCTTTTATAAGGTCATTTATAGGGATTATGAGCCAACTTAGAACTTTGAATTGCCCCCCATAATCATCATGAATCATGATTCCTATCATCCTTCAGGCAACAAGCTGAAAGGCAAAGGCCATGCCATCGCCAAAACAAACAAAGAAAGGAGGTTGCTCATTAATTTCTTTGTCTGACCACACATTTCACACAATACTCGAACCCAAATCCATATGACTGGTAGATTTACCTGCAGTAAAACCGCCCAAATCACCCATTCATCTACAGTAACTATACCAGTTCCCATAATATGGATCCTATAAGCAAAGTATCACCAAAATAATCCCAACGTATGTGAATCTTTAGTCAAATTAGAACTATATGCACCACTGAAGTTTGAGAGTTCACCCGTGGAAAGTTACTGACACCCAAAAGGAGAGAGGATCGTCTTCCAACCATCCTTCTTGAGGGGCTATGTTCACTTGGATTTGCTTGGCCTCGATGCTTGGAAAAGGGTCCAAAGCTATTATCCCAAATGGTGCTTTGATGGTGATTCACCATGATATTATATATATATAAATATCATCTTAAACAAATCCAAGTTAAACTTCCAGCGAGATTTACCCCTGAAAATGCTGTTGATGGAAGAAATCCTGCACCAGTTGATAACTACTTTATTTTACCAGTTATTATACATCCCAGGTGGTGCAGGATTTCTTCCATCAACAGTAGGCCTTTCAACCACAAACAAGAACTTCAAAACTTCCAACACTCGAGCCACCAAAACAAAAAACGGACCTACTTGACTCTGAATCCTGGTTGATTGATGGTTTATTACATAATCATTATATCACTGAGTGAGATTTCATCCCCCAATATACCCTCAACAACCATATGTTTGCTCACTTCATTCCAAGCAGTTAATCCCCACATAATTGGGTAGTAGAATTTGCAAAGATTTTTCCATTGCTCAAATTTACAGGGTAAGCTCGCTGCTATGTCGTCATGCCAGGACACCATTCGCAGCTATGAACCTTTCAATTTTGAAGATCCGAAGCTGCCAAACCCGAAACGGGAGATGACCCGGAAAAACAACATACAAAATCCATGGGAAATGCTATATGTTGGGTGTGGCCCCCTCCCAGTAACAGTGGGAAGTAAATATACCATGGATGGTTGAAAATGAGTTGAAAAATATTTCTCTGGACAAATTTTCCAATTTTTGTTAAACCTGATTTAAGGGCATTTTCGGGGGATGCACTGATCCCAAACCACCATTTGGGGTGACCTACCAGCGGTTTGCTCGCTATAATTTGCCCCGATATTTATCTACGTTTGGTTAAATTTTATCTTCGATTCAATGTAGGTAAAATATTACCATGCACCCTATGGGTTACAGGTCATCATTCCAACATGTCGTTTCCAGGGGTCACCTAACTATCGCAAAATGATCAGCAGAAATGCCATTTATATTTGGATGGTTCATGTTGATGCTTTCTATATTCCAACCTAAGACTTGCTCCCTTAAAAGGATTTCCAAGCAATAACAAAACCATTCAATCTAAAGAAGGTGGTGGTCTTCCCTGTCCATTTGAAACATATTCCTCGGATTAAATCGTTTCCCCAAATAGCAATAAACATAGAAATGATTTCAAACCACTACCCAGCCAACCATCAACCAATCGTTGGTTGATGGTCTTCACTCAAATTAAGTGGCACCAAAACAATTCACCGGAGCGTGACATGAAATATGAAATCATGCTTGGTTAATGACGAGATCCTGATTTCATGGCGTCTTAAGTCTCCCCTCTGACATAAACTAACAAAACAGGGTTGTTGAATGTTTTTGATCCATGCTCACTTGAAAATCATGGGTAATACTTGAATAAATGCCAGCGGATGAGTGCGATATGATGAATATACATATTATAGTCTACATATGGCTTGTATTGCAATCGACCCTGCTCAAAAAAATCAGGCATCATCTAAGTAAAGTCAACATTCAATAAACAATTTCACTCAAGCTGCTGAATTGGCAGAGTTTACCCCAACAATCCCTAGTGTTTAAACGCTGTCATTGATAAAATCCAAAATCAAAAAAAAACAACCAGTGACTACTAAATCTACTAATATATCATATATCTAGATATACACTATCATCATATTCTATATCATCTTCAAATCAAGACAAATAAACACTCTCCGGCAAACAAAACCGATCAATGCAAACAACCTTCCTTCATATCCAGAAAACAAAAAAACATTTGATTGTACCAGCATTGACCGCCCGAAATAGCATGGAAAGGTATGAGCCATGTCCTCTATACTGCGAACCCTCACCCCTATACTTGGAGGGTTCGAACCCCCATAGCTAAAGCTATTTGGGGAACAACATCATTCAAGCTGCAAACCTTCAACCAAGAGACGTCCGTGTCGCCCGTGGTCATTCCCAACCTGTGAAACATCGTGACATTCCACTAACAAAATCCTGGTTGATATTTAAAAGCGGGAACCTAAAAAGAATGGGCTTAACAAAAATGCATTTCTTTGACTTGGACCTTAAAACAATTCCATATGTATACACCAATGACAACTGACAACCAAATAACCAAAGTTTTAATCCGTTCACTGCTGAGGATGGTGCGTTGTTCCTTATTGGAAAGTGTTGTCTTTGAGCAATTTTGGAGTATCAGGGATTTCTAGCAGCTCAACTGAAGTGGGGGATAGGCGTAGTAAGTTGGTCCTCAACAAAAAACAGGGGTGATTACATTACCAACTCAAACAAGGCACTGTTGAGGGGAAATCCCTTAAAACTACCATCCCTAAGGATCAAGATATGTCCTAAGAAAGGGATTTCCACTATAATCCTATTCTGAGGATGGGATTGAGACCATCAATCCTACTCTAGGGAGGGGTCTGGATTCTTAGGGCATACATTTGCATCAACTTTGATTCCTCCAAAATGGGTTGTTTGATCCCTTTTTCAACTTCTTCAAGTTTCTAACAGGTGCTCCGCAAAATCGCGAAGTTTGGAAAAAAAAAACGCAAGCAGGGGGCAAGTTACAAGCAAAAGCCCCCACGGTGTGAAGGCACAGGACTCAAGACATGAGCAAAACAAAAAATTACCAAACTCTGACAATCAGCAATTCGACACCTCCAATTGGACTTGTTGAATTAGCAGGGGTTAGTGAATGAATCTAGGTGTGTTTAAAGGTCTTCGGGAAATATTCGGGGGGTCAGACATACTTTGAATACAGCAATAATCAAAAGATCCGCAAAAACAAAAACAAACTGTTCAAAAGGCTATGAAAAAAACAAATCACCCCACGACAAAGATTCCGATTTTCACTCCAAACGTCTTCTTTGGCAGATTTTGTTCATGGAAAAACAAACTAAAAACCTAAAACAAAACAAAACATCACAGAATCCTTAGGAAAAATCACGGAATAAATACCAAAAATGGCCATGCTGCAAAGGAGTGACTTTTTGTTCAAACGATCCTTTTGGGTATCCATGTCAGCCTATCAAGTCCCTGAATTTTGAGATGTTTCTGTTTTTTTTGCGGGGGAAAGAGAGCTGTTCATCCCATAAGGTGGGCTCCTACTAGTTGTAAGTAGGGGTACAACTCCATTTCTGCGGGGTATACACCTAGTTACATATCCATTTGAAAGGCCATTTATAAAGGTTATGACTCCAATTATAAGGCCATATCAATTTATAAGGCCCACCGCCCACCTTGTGAAAAAGGCAGAAAAAGTTCAAGATAGGTCGGTTTGGTAGGTTAGTTTGGTCATTCAATATAAACACCATCTGGGGACGGTGTTTCGAGGCTTTTTTGCGGGGACTACACCAGATACACCCGACTGAAAGAGTTTTGATGTGTTGAAGCATTCCTTTTTGAGTATGATTTTATCTTATCAACCTCCAATTTCATAAACTATCTAAAAAGTCTTTATAGTCTTTTGGGTAGGATAAGTTTGCATGGAAAAAATCCATCACTACTGGCCACAGTAAAAAAATCAGCCATGTATAGCCAATACATTATCAGCAAACTAAAGTTCTGAGACTCGAAGTGTTTACTCTCGAACTTTAATTGCAACGTGTTCCACCCGTCATTCTGCTGATGGAAGAAATCCTGCACCAGTTGATATACAGGGTTTTACACATCCAGGGTGGTGCAGGATTTCTTCCATCAACAGTTGCTTCAAATTGCATCCTTTCAATTTTTGTAATGCCATCAAATCGCCTGTGGGCAACAACCGCACTCCTGTGCATCTTTATCTTACCGTTTCAGGGTGTTTAGCAGATCCATGTGCGTGTTTCTTCTTGTTCCAACGCCAAGCTGCCCACAACTTTCGGCATTCTCGAAGCAAGAGCAACTCCTGAAGAGGAGGTTCAAAGTTCACGATGTCAATTAAGGATTGTTTGTTGGGTACATCCTGGAAAACCAACCTTGTTGTTACCTCGTTTACTTGGTGCCTCGTGGTAGTTAACAATATAACTATACTTACTAAGTTGGGTTTTAATCCCATTTAGGGGACTGTTCAGCCAACCTCCAGGGTTTGATATTATATAATAAGTTATATCCTAACTAACTATCTGCAGCTAAAATCTTCCAAATACCTTCTGACTAGATGCTTGGAACCCTTAAAGCCCAAACCTCAGGAGATGGTTTGGGGGTTCAAACGCTCACTCACAAGGTATGACTGGATGTCTAGGGTAATTCACAACCATGAACTAAGTAGATTTTGGGGGGATTCCCTTGCTAAACCATCCAAGTTGGGGTTGGATTCTAGGGAAACGTTTCAATCAAATGAGCCACCAAGTAGGACATCTCTTCTGTAATCTGCTCTTCCCCGGCTCCTCTGTGCAACATCGTCTTTGAGACAAGATGGCGCCTCTTGCTTGCGTTGACACGCATTCCTGCGACAAACCATCGCTGGAAATGAATTCCAAAGAAACGGGAAAGCTGAGTGTCATATCTTACCTTGCAAGATGGGCCCCTACCAGTTATAAGTTGGGTTATACCCCCTATAAATTACCTTATTTTTAAGGGTAAATGGGGTTATAACCCAACTTGTAACTAGGGGCCCACCTTGTGGGAACCTGCAACCTTTATTTTTTGGGGGGTTTATAAGCAATATTTCTATGTCTGAACGCCTCCGTCGTTCATGGTTTTGGGGTTCATGTACCCGCAAAGGGCGATTTTTTTCAAAAGAATTCCTTACCATTTGCATCCATGTATGGTATATTATACCTACATTTATATACGTAGTCTATTTTTATGGGATGCATCAATGTAGGTAAATATACCAGTCCAATGGATGCTATGGGTTAAGATTAAATCAAACAAACCGCTGATTTTGTGTCTCAGTTGGTTGATGAAGATGTTGATGAGTGATCTCCCTACAAAAAATAAAGTCTTGGGATGCGAGTTGACCCACCTAGGATGCAATCGTGGACAATGAAAACATATGCTGTCAATATACAGGATATGATGAAAACTCCCCGGAGCTTCTGGACCTTGGGGGGGGGAGGAGGTTTATTAATCCGGGGTTGACATTGTTCATATATGTTTATAAATAAAACTATATATAAAAAACAAACATGTACTGAGGATATTCCATGACCAGGATCCTATGCAAACCTTCAACCAACGGCATTATCTTTCGCAGTGATGATGTGAAATTCAATCCAAATGACCATTTGGTTGCCATTTGTATCAATGATATACCAGGTATATGGTGCGTATGTATATATATAATATATATATATATTAATGATAATAAACTATTCTGGGCAAATTAATATAAATTCCTAAACCTGTATCCACCATTTAAGGTGACCTCGGCTGAGGTGATTATAATTTGCCCAGATCTATTTATGTTCCCCACTGGTACATGATCACTCAAACAAGGTCGATGAAAGGTATGAGGCGCTAAAAACCCGTGATTATTGTTTCATCTGTTTTTTTGGTGAACATGGATACTTACTATAGTCAAACCCATAGGATCCATGTAAATGTATAGTATATTTACCTCCATGAATGGTTGATTCTCATGGGATCTAAATGTAGGTAAATGTACCATACATGAATCATATATGGGAAAGTTTCGATCAAGTCCCTCAGTATCAGCTCCTGGTCTTGTTGGCAAAAGTACAGCTATCGCAGGTCACCTACCCCGGCAATTGTTCAGACCCTCACTGTTCCCTGAAACGAGGGGATTTTTGTTGTTAAAACAAAAACATATTGAAAACTAAAATGCCTGGAGAACATGAATATTGAAGATGATAGTAAAGTAACAATAAGAAAATTCGGATATTCACGGTTATCATTTGATGTTGTATGTTGGGTAGTGTGAGTTTTTCAAAATGAATCAAAATGAATTCTTAGAAAAGAAAGTTATGGACTTAATGCGGATAAACATGACGCTTAAAGTCAGCGACGGGGCCACTGACACATAATAGCAACCTGGGTAGTTTGAAAAACTATGCTTGAAATCGACTTGTGTTGTTGGTTCAAGAATCCTGCCTGGTACAATATATAGTAGTTTTGATGGCTGAAATTACGGGAAGGTAACCCACAAATCCTTGCCATTTTGTGAAGGGCCACAGGATCAAACCTTGATTCTACCCACATGCAGCTATAGGTATAGCTAAACATTTTCGAGAAGGGTGATGCACCAAAATTTGGGGTGATTTCAGCAATCTTGGGGTTCTACCCCACGGATTACAACAACTACATGCGCAAACTGTCATGAAGCACACATGTCATGAACATTGTGACCATGAGCAAATGACACTTCTTGGTGGTTTGTTGATTCAATGCAATTTCGATGTTCAGGGCAGGACATTCGATCTATTGATAAAAAAAAACAGAACCTCTCTTGGTAAAACCTTGCACTACATACCCTGCGGGTTCGTTCAAGGTTTGAATGCTATTGTGAAAACCAATCCTGGAATACATATAATAACATAATCATGGCTAGACAACCTAGCCCCCCCTAACCCTCCCCAAGAAATAAGGATTTGATAAGGCCTTATTAAGGGAAACCAATGGTTAATAACCCCTTAATAAGGCCTTATTTCTGGGGGTTGCCTAGCCATGACATAAATCAAGTTTGAAAGTTGGATCCTTTTTTTCTCAAATTATGGATGGTTCAAATCTATATATTCTATATATTCACCGCCGGAGTCATATATTTGTGGTACTCCTGCTGTGTGATGACAAACTCCCGTGTGTTTGTATATCATTAGGTTGTTGTTTCTATCTGAAATGCGGTTGAAGTACAACTACTTCACAAACATGTTGCATTTGGGAAATCCTTTACAAAACACGATTATAATGTACAGCCAGTTCAGGGAAAGAGGTAAACAATGAAATACAATATTCATAAGCCGACTCTCCAGTAAACTAACATGGCAATGGCACATCCCTATGCTTAATCATATCCTTAATAGGACCGCTCAAACATGAAACATATTGCTCGTATTGGCAGATCCGTTGCTAGGGTCCCATACATGTTGAACTGTATCCATATACATCTTGCCCAGGTTTGACAAACAAATATGTTAGAGGACGCGACTGGTTGACCAGATTTCATTTTGGAACTACAAGTAACACTTTGAACGAACAAAAACATTAACAAAGGTACCACAACGACAGAGGTCACACAGCGTCCATCTTTGTTTTGTTTCTTGAAACTTTGTGCACATTGGCACATTGGCTCACTATAGCAGATCCATGGTGCACAATAAAACAGGAACCCGCGGCTTGCTACTTGCGATCGTGCTTCATCCCATGACGGATCCATGGGACTGGTATATTCACCTACATGAATGGTTGATTTTGATGGAACATGTGGGTAAATATACCATACATGGACCCTATGGGCATATTTTCCCAAGTTTTTTGGGCGAATCAATGAAAAAAACAACGCCGGCAAACTACCATCTTCAATGGAAGAAATCCAGCTGGTGAACCAATTGATGGATGTGGATATAGTGCTAACATGTTTTTTCATGTTTGTTCATTAAAGAGTTTTTCATCTATATCCTATGTCACACCAGATTGCATATCTATCAGTACCCAAATGACTTTGAACATGTGTTTCTTTTATTTCTCCCATGTTTCCTCCAGAAGTTGTTTTCTTCCCAGCTTTTTTCTATAAGAAACAACACCCCAGATCTTCAATCATCAGGATCTTTCATCAAAGCTTTGTTGTAGGCCATCCAATACATGCCCTCCACATGCTGGTAGACGTGTCGACGCGCACGGCAGGGACAACGTCGGAAGGCTATCGTGAGACACAGATGCTGGTAGGTTGTGGAGGCAACATAGTGACCTGAAGCTACAAGACACAAAGTCACCAGTGAAGGATCATCCCTAAAGTTTCAAACAGGAATTTCCAGGTGGATTTAGGTTTCAAACCGGGAATTTAAGGGGCCCACTTGGAGGATCATCCCCAGGAAAAAAAAAGCACTTTCTTGGCACTTATAAAGGGTGAAATAAGCCCAGTGAAACCCATGAGCATGTTCGGTCATTATAGATATTTATAGGGGGTAGTCAAAATATCTGGCGTTCTTGCAGGGAATTTTTGGAGGTTATCTGGGGGATCATCTCAGGACTTGGATACGTGGCCAACAACCATGGTTAACAAGTCCCCTAAGGATGGGGTTCTGGGACCCCTTCCAAATGGCCTTTCACTTTATGGCTTATAACTTATAAATGCGGCTGATCCTAACTACTGACTAATTGGGATGATCCTCCAAGTAGGATCCCAAAACTCTACTGATTTCCGATTGGCATCTCAGCCATTTATAGGCGGAACTAACTCCGTGTGTAAGTAGGCTCGGGGCCCACCAGCTGTACGGTTGAATGGTTGCCCCCCAAAAAACACACAAACTTCAAGAGATTGGATTTTTGGGTTGGTTGGTTGTATAAAATTTAATGCTGTACCGAATGTTGACATTGACAGTCATGTTGATTCTTTACAGGTTGGTTGGTTGGATAAAAAGTATCTTTGTGAATGGTTTCTTGCTGGTGGTGGCAGCTTCAACCCCTGAACGAAAAAAGCTGCGTTTTTTGTCAAAGTTTGGTTCGGAATCTGTCCCAATTTTCAGGGTGAAGAGGAACAATGAGTGGAACCACCACATATAACTATCCTATCCAATCACTTTCCCTAGACATCCAAAATCCCCAAATACCTGGTAATGAGGTGTTTGAAACCCCTAAAAACATTCTCTGGAGATGTTTGGGGGTTCAAAATAATTGGGTAGTAGTTACACAATCTTTGTCAATTTCATGCTTTATTAATGTACCTTTGAAAATGTATCTTGATCAAAATGACTTTCAACATTTGTATTTGTTCGAAAGCACATGGTATGTCTTGTGTGGTTCATGTGCATCGTTCATGTTTTAACAAAGCATATTATTATAATCATATTGGCATATTGAGATATTTTGTATCTTTCATGTTTTAATCAATCATATTGGTATGTTGAGCATATGTGTGTATGTACAAAAAAAGCTGTAATATTGCAACTCTAGCTACATGACCCCCCCCAGTGTTTCAACGTACATTGGCAACTGCGAATTGCATCCTAGACCTTTGGTTAGCATAGAAGATTATCGAAAACAACCTATAGGCTAACCAATATGTAGGGACTATGCCATTCACTTTTCAATTATGGTACTTTCAAAACTGGGCCAAAATGTCCAACAAAAACCACCTCTTGTGGCCAGGTTGAGTTCAAAATTGCCTACAAATGATAATCCTGGTGGTGACTGGAATCCTGGGAAGGGGATGGACGATGGAAGGGGTGGTATTTCTCCCACAAATTAAAGGATTATTCACCACCATCATCCCCTAATAAGGCCTTCCTTATTAAGGCCCTATTTCCCTTGGGGTGGGTGGCATTGAGGGGTACATACCCTTAGATTTCCATGAGTAGTTCCAAGGGAAATCAACTCACAACTCAAGCAATCAATTCGTCACAAAGCGGCTATAGAGTTGGTTCTTCTTGGTAACAGCTTGGGAGTACAATTCTCCCAGCAAGCCGATATACCTTGGGAAACGTGCGTTTTGTTTAGTGGAAAGGATTCGTGAGGTTTTGGAAAAAAGAAAACGTTTTTCACGTGCTCTAACAAACTAATACTGCACACAGTACTCCCAATCAAAATTAGGATGACAATGCTTTCTTCTATTCATAGAGTTGGAAGTTTTAAAACAACATCAACCAAACAATTCAAGAAAAACAAAAACAAAACCAAGATACGTATTCATGGCCACGAGCGTGATGCAAAGACTGAGGAAGATAAATTGCGTTCGAATACCTCAAGTTCAAGTGGGCAAAGGGTGGGATGGCAACGGGAAAGCACTGAGATCGAGAAAAGTTAGGGATTTCTCCAGGGACGACCTCCAATAGTATAAGCGGACCCCATAAGCGGGACCAAGACCATTGATTAGGGAGTAGGATCCCATAAAAATACCTACATTGATCCCATAAAAATCAAATTAAATGTAGGGATATAAATATACCGATCTGCTGGGGCCCATGGGGGGGGGTCCTATTTTTTGGTGGCATTTCCAGAAATTGTCCCTTTGAAGAAGGTAATGGTGATACCTTGGATAGTGGTCTCATCATACCGAAATCCTGGTTGGCCATGATTCGGAACAAGCGTTCGAAACATATTCGGCTCCGTGTATGGTGGCGAATTTAACGGTGATTTACCATGCTACAATCCGTAAAAACGTCACCGAACAAAGAAATCCAAGCATACTGAAAAATGGCAGGATGGAACTATCATTTCTCATCCAAACACAAACACAAACCCTCATACAACCACTAAGAATCTTTAAACAAATCTTTGGCCGTGGTCCACAGGGCCGCCAAAATTCCCAGTATGTCGCAGCTCCACAATTTCGGACAAGCCAATACCATGGACCATAGATTTCAAACTCTTCCAAAACTTAATCATCTCACTTCACCCATTCTTGGCATATTCCCTGTACTCGATGGCGAAACTTCAAACATCATTTCACTTCACCCCAAAATTTGGGGAAATGATCCAACAAAAAACGCATTTATTGTTGGTACCCAAAAAATCAACACCTTTAAGTCAGCAACACCCCCCAATCCCCCCAGCAGTTTATGAAAACATCAACAAACCCAAGGGTGGGGTCTGAGCAGTAAAAAAACGGTATACGGTATACTTATCGTAAGTTCATAGAACCAAAGAAACATGCGCTATTGCCAGTTTCTTGGACACGCTTAAGGTGGTTGGAAAAATGACAAACTTCCCAAAATTGTGGCTTAATGATATACCATGACATGTTAGAAAGTATAAAAATATCACCTCAAACAAAGACAAGGATGGTAATGTCTTGTAAGATCTTAACCAACCCTAAGAATGAGCGCCATTGGACCCTGGATCCTTTAGGAGGGGTGAATGAAACTGTATTTCGCCAAGGGGTGGTTTTAGGGTACGGCTACCTCCTTGCCCTTGACGAATCTACACTCCCTAAAACTAACAGCTCTGAAAAGGAAAGGACCGTAATCTCCCAGTCACCATTCCAAAGAGTTTCCGATACATCCAGTCATACCTTGTGAGGATCGGTGTTTGAACCCCCAAACATCTCCTCAGGTTTAGCTTTTAAGGCTTCCAGACGCCTATCTTCACCAGGTATTTGGAGGATTTGGGGATGCCTAGAAATTCTTCCATTTTGCGCAGCTGTTTGTTTTCAATGCCAAAGATGCCTTGATGAAATCTTTGATTGTATGCAGATTCCTCCAACTGAGCATTGATGGTATGATTCTTCACCGTGCCGGTAATCACCTTAGCTCAAGATGGCGGTCCATCAAAAATCTTGAGTGCCCATGGGTGTCGAAGTCGTGTGTTTTTTTGCAGCCAAGGGTTGAAGTGGTTGTTTGTTTGATTGTTTATTCATTGCAGGTTGTTTGTTTCGGCAAGTGGAAGGTATGTTATGTTGATTGGAAAACATATCAAAATGTGTATACAGTATATTAGTATATTACATACAATAGTGTATTTCACGATAAATTAAGTTTGACGATTTGGTTTTGGTGACCACAAATAATTGCAACAAAGACCTCCATCCAAAAACAAAGAATCGGCGCGGAACAGGAAGAAAAATAGGTGGATGGATTCACACTTCTGTCATGGCTTCACACTTATGTCATGCAAAATTTTTATAGGGCATCTCTGTAATATATACTATAAGGTGGGCCCCTACTGGTTATAAATTGAGTTATAATAACCCCTATAAATGGCATTATAGATTGGTAACTGGGGTTACAACCCTACTTATAGAAGCTATAAGACAGTTGATAACTAGTACTGGTAGGGGCCCATCTTGTACCAAATGCAATACTCTCAAAGGTGTTACTTGGATGATTCCTTGGAACTGGAATATGTCATTTCTTTTCGTTTTGATTTTCGTACCTACCCAAGGTGCCATGAAATAAGTAATCACACAAACGTTTAAGGGTTGCCCATCAAGTCCGTTTCTTTCCATCAAATCTACTTGGATTCCAGATGCTTAAGACAAATGAACCAAACATTTTCTACCAAATGGTGGCTAATTTAATGTTAATAAATCCCATGGTAGAATCCGTAAAATAAAAAATCATCTTCCCTAAGAATCCATCATTTCCTCCTCAAGTTCGTGGCAAACGTCTTTTTGAGGACCCCAAAAAAAAACACCCCGCGGTTTCATACAGGTTCATACAGTTTCACCCCTCCTAACTGGAAGGGTCCCGGTCCCTGGCTGATTCGCCCCGGATCTTTCCGGGTCACATTATCCAGGCCTTCCATCTCATCGAGATCAAAATCACCTTTTGCAGATTTTTGGGAACTTTGGAAAAAGTGCCACCCACCTTCTTTGGAAATCAGTTTTACCCTCATGGGGCCCCATCCATTTTTAGGATGATTCTTGAACAATTGGATGAGGAACCCAATCTTTACTTGGGAAATAGTTGGAAATCACCATTGACATCTATATTATATTCAACATCTGTGTTTTTTTGGGGGAAAATCGGGTCCCAGGTCGATAGCATGTAGTACCCCCCCCAATCAAATTCCTGTACACCAAGGTTTGTCTTACTAGATTATAGACAACACACCCTGGTTGGATGAATGGAGACTCAAAATGATATTTATTCAAAAGATACCCTCCTGAAACTAACAGCAAGCTCGCCCCTGCACAATTGGTGCTTGAGAAACAAGCCTCTCCTCTTGGGTTTCGGCCCATTTTCAGGGGCTTTGATCCCACTAGCCAGTTGAGCTTGGTAGTTTCTCCCATTATTTACAAGGATTGTTACATTCCAGGTGATCGCCGGACCATCAACAGTATGGCAAACAAACATGTCGCGAAAAACCAACTTGGAAGTTTTCTGAGTTGTTTTCTCAGCTAGATACACACTATCTTTCCATTCACCTCCATTTTTGGGTTCAAAATGTGAATTACCCAAGGTGCATTTGTCATTCTTCACTTGGAGTTGCTTGTTCGATGCTTGGAAAAAGTAAGCACATATTCTCCCAAATGGTGGTTTGATGGTTGTTTATCACCTTAAACAAATCCAAGCACTTGGAACATGTTTGGTGACAAAGGTCTGCTTCTTGCGTTCAAAGATTGTTCTTTTGATGGCTTGGGGTCTCACCCTGCCCATGTCTCTAGAGTTGAGACTTGATCATAGTAACTTACTGACAAAAGAACCGCGACATGATACACCCGCCCTTTTGGAAAATACTGAAGATACGGGGCCCTCAGAAACTAACATCAGGGTTTGCCATCATCACTTGAAACAACCCTAAAAAATTGGAGAAACCCTGCATCACCAAGGGACAAACGCTACCTGTCAATCTTTAGGGAGGGGCCCAATTTTCCCATGTAACAAGGTGCTTATGGTGGACCCCGAACATGGCACCTGAAAATGGTGGATGTTTTCCCCCTGAAAGTTTGGAGATGAACCGAACTTGGTTTTCCCATTGGTTTCTCCAGCCGTTAGTTTAAAACACCAAATCACCGACTCCCAAGTCACGAAAAAAAAAACAAGGGTCCCATGATACTTTCCATGAAATCAATCCTGGTTCTTTAAGAAAAGGTTCCAAAAATAATGGTTTAGTATACTGCCCACATAACTGGATAGTATTTTCATCCCCTAAATCCCCTAAAAAGGCAGTCTTTTTTTTCATGGCTCAGGTGCGCTAGTTTTAGGGGTGTTCCACTGCCCTCACCAGTGACCTAAAAATTCCAAGCGAAAGATCTTCAGAATTGCATTGAAAGTCTCGTCCACGTTCTCATCAATTGGATATACAGCATAGGCATGGCATGAAGCAGCTAGAGCGAACAACAAGAACAACATGAAGAATAGCGACTCCTTGGTAGAGTTCCATGGATTCATGAAATATGATCCGCAGCCCCAAAATCTTTGCGCAAAGTGTTCAGGGAGAAAAAGCATGAAATTTAGCCAACAACTTCAATATCATCAATCATTTGCAATTGATTAACTGATCCGAAATATTGGGTCCTTTGTTTACACTTACACCATTCTTACTCTGGTTTTTAACCGCTTTCAGGGTCGATAAACCTTGAGAAAATCCAGTTTCTCCTTCGTCTTCCAGTGGAGAAAATTCCATCCCAACGACAGAAAATAGAGAAACAAGCCATCAATCCTTATACATCCAGTCATACCTCCTGAGGTTTTGTGTTTTTTTTGGAGTATGTTTTTGGGGGTCCAAAATATCGAACCTCAGGTGTTTGGATGTGGGACCCCCCGGATAAATGGTTACCAAAAGGGCCAATATCAATGGTATATTGTCCCTATACATCCAAATACCCTGTGAATGAGTGTTTGAACCCCCAAACATCTCCTGAGAACGCTTTTAAGGGTTCCAAACGTCTACTCACAAGGTATCTGGAAGGTTATGAATTTCTAGGGTGTATGTTACGTTAGCTATCTTGTGTCACAATATATTAGCCTCGGACTACATAGGATTTAAAAAGAAAGAGGTTTCTTCCACTTCAACTTGACTGCTTGGAGATGCGAGCCACCCTCAAGTCTGTTCATTTGCTGGTCATTTCGCAAAAAAAAGATGGGCCCCGTCACCAGTTACTAGTAGGGTCTTACAACTCCACTTATAGGGGTGAAATAACCCTGCCCTTACCCATTTATATCCACATAGCATACATGTATGGCATTTTTCCTACATTTGGTTGATTTTTATGGTAAATGTATGTACATTTACCATACATGGATGCTATGGGTATATACCTCCTAGGGTCCCCATCTTGTTTTTGTACACTGAACAACCCCTGTGAAATCAAGTCTCTGGTTGGCGTACTGCATGAATGACAGGAACAATGTTGCGTCCTACGGATTCCACTTGAAACAAGGCGATGATGAAATGCATCCAACGGAAGAGAATCAAACCAGACCTTGGTTTTTTGGAGGCGAAAAGTGTCTGGTTTTTGTTGGAGGTTCCATACGATAGATGTACTTACAATTGACATCTTTTTGGTGTAGAAACAAAACATAAGAATTTCACTAGGATTTGACATGGTCACACCGGAAGCTGAAACCTGAGTCGCCAACTGATGCTTTTTCCAACCAAGGGGTTCCACTCTACCAGCTATCTATGCATCCACCAGGATGACATGAACCATTTGAACCAGTTCCGGAATCCCAACACTAAACCGACTCATTTGTGACTGAAGGAGGACAACCCAACGGCGAAAGTCTTCCAGCTTGATCAAGTTTCAGGTGTAAACTTGTTAGGGAAGGGGAAGGTTGAAATCCCGAAATCCTTATATATAGTAATCCCTAAACGTGTATCGGATTTTCATCCCTTATAGTAACTCCAACCAACCAATGGTTGAACTGATCATTGCTCAGAAATGCTTATCAGGCTTATCTTCCAGCTAGGCATCTAAGATGGACAATCACCTCCATTTTGTTTCAGCGAAGCTCGGCCAAAATTTGGAAGGCTACATGAAGAGAATTTGTTTTCTTACCGGGATCAGGATACACCCCAAAACATTTAAGGACAGGGAAACTGGTTGTCGTTACAACCAACAAAAAGCTATAAACTGCTCAAGTTGTACTCCCCATCAAACATGGAAATTCTGATGTCTATATGTCAATATCATTTCCATTTTAAGATTCTTTTGAAGAAAAACCACCTCCTCTTCTTGGATTTGCTTGTTCTATGCTAAAAAAAACATATATATTCTCGTCCTTTAATGGTGATCTACCATCGTAAAATCCGTTTAAAAAGAAACACACCAAAAAACAAATCCACCTCCTCTTGTCTGATGGCCAAGGAGCAAAAGGTTGGGATGCTTTGACAAAAAGCTGGTTTTGACCCGATTATGACGTTGAAACATCTCGAACTTGTCCGTGAGGAAAAACCACCATGTCATCTGAGCACAGGATCAGAAAAGTTTAAATCCTATACATCATAAGCCTATGCTGTACAGTTGATGGAAGAACTCCTACAATACCTGCTGTATACAAACCCCTGTATAATATATAGTGAGGTAAACAAACAACCTACAAGGTGGGCCCCTACTAGTTCTAAGTTGGGTTGTAACCCCAGTTACCCTTTGTATAAGGTCATTTATAGGGGTTATAAACCAACTTATAATGATCGTAGGGGCCCACCGGGTATGAGCTGCTGCAAGCCGATTTGCATTGCTGGATCCATACCCATGACGGATCCATGGGACGAACGGTATATTCACCTACAGTATATTTTTTGGTTGATTTTTTGCGAACAATGTGGGTAAATATCCAATCGTCCCATGGATCCGTCATGGGATATCACCTCTATGCCCCCCGAGTCAACTAACGGTTTTTTGAACCCCAAACAATTGGCGGTTTGTAAATGTTTCTCATTTTACAAGGGAATATTTTCAGGTTCCATATTCGCTTTCGGCGGTGTAGATTTGCTTGTGAATGAACAGGTCCCCTGAGCAAGACGATCCTTTCCCGTTGAAATGGTCCCGTTTCAGCGGACAGTGTAAATTTCAGAGGTGTATCCCTCCATCTTTGATCAAATTTTCCACAAATCAACCTTTGATGGGGGTAAATCCTAAAATTCCCAATGGTTTTTGAAAGGATTTAAGTTTTTGGGATTGATATAGAAGCGACATGGCTACAAACATGTTCCAAAAGCTCTATACTGGTTGGTGGTTTCAACCTATCTGAAAAATATTTGTCAAAGTGGAAATATTTCCCAAATGTGAACATAAAAAACTGTTTGAAACCACCACCTAGTACATACAATGGCTATACAGAATTCCCCATGTGTTTCAAAGGATACTTGTTTAATCAACCTATCTCTGCCAGGAAAAGACCCAACTCTTCTGGATTTCTGAGAAAATTAAAATTGAAGAGGAAAAAACGCACTGAGGTTTTTCTGGTGGGTGACATGTTCACTATTTTTCTTTAGACACACCTCGTGTCTGCAGCATCTTCTAAATTCCCAGTATAGTTGCTAGAACATGACAAATTGCACCCCGATAATCACAACACTATATCACACGTGTATATAGCTTTGTCTAACAAGCATCTTGAACCTTGAACTAACTCCTATAGATCCACTCTATTGGGACTCACATTCAAGGCTTCAGATTGCTTGGAAGACATCCAAACAAGCCAGGCAAATAAAGCAAATGAAGCAAGTCAATCAAGCAACCACCCACTACTACCTAGATTCCACTTACATTTACATATTCAAGTAAATGTATATCATAAAACAGGTATAATTGTACATACTATATATGAGTATATATTCAAAGTATTATAGATATAGCACCCAATCACCCAACCACTTTAACCCATAGACCAGCACCAGACCTTCCAGTCATTGGGTGCAAAGCCATTCAGCTCGACCTGCCGCAGGTGATGCCCCATACGATGTATCCATGGGACACGAGGTGCGGTAAATGGAAGGGCCACTCACTTTCCCATAGGATCCATGGGACTGGTATATCATATTCACCTACATTTAGATGGTTTCTACGGTAAATGGTAAAATTACCATCAAGTCAATCATTACCAATCATATATCGAGTTATATCCCCTATAAGTAGGGTTGTAACCCCAGTTACCCAGTTTTTCTATTGCTTTGCTATCAAATGTGGCATGTGGTGGATCCTACCCCTACCTAATCATAAAATGCTGCCGGTCAACCCCAAAAAAAGGACAGTTGCTTTCTACAAGTATATACTTTTTGTTTTTAACAACCACTACTAGCCAAAAAAAAACCTCTGGCCATAAGCCGCCAAAAGGGTCAGGCAAAAAAACTAAGCGGAAGTTTTCATTGTTTACCCTTTAGTTTCAAACGGGAATTTCCAGGTGGATCTAGCTTTCAAACGGGAATTTCAGGGGCGCACTTGGAGGATCATCCCCAGTTTATAGGCACTTTCTTGGCACTTATAGGGGTGAAATAACCTCAGTGCAACCCATGTATTTTCGGTCATTTATAGGGGGTTATTTAAAATATCTGGGGTTCTTTCAGGGAGTTTTTGGAGGTTGCTTGGAGGATCATCCCAGGACGACTTGTAAGTGGTTGAAAACCATGGTGAACGTAAGAAGGTTATTCCCCTTCCAAATGGCCGAACTTACCAACTGGGATGATCCTCCAAGTAGACACCCAACAAATTATATCACCCTGGACATCCAAGCCATCCTCCAGTCATACCTGGTGAGTACGTAGGTGTTTGGAACCCCTAAAAGCATTCTCAAATGATTGCGGGTTCAAACACCGATCATCACAAGGTATGACTGGATGTCTAGGGTAGAATTGAAGACCACCCCAAAAAAACGAAAGAAAATGGTTTAGACTAGACAGTCACATAAAATGAACATTTGGCAGAGGAAAATAGAAACTGTAGCTATTCTTCCCAGATCCAACTACCTTATGACTTAGAAAAGGTGTTCATTGTAAATTTAGCTCTTTGAAAGGAGCTTGTTTTTGTACATCTATTTCTATTCGAGGAAAAATACGTATCAAATTAGTGGTCCAAAAACATCTACCAAAAAAAAAATATGCTTTTTGGAGTCCAATCACTGAATCATCCCCAACAAATCTCATCCGAAATATAACCTACCACAATAGCTTGATACTATACACGGTGGGCACTTACAGTTATAAGCGGCGTTATAACCCCAATAAATGGCCAAAAATGAATGTATTACTGGGGTTATTACCCCTACAAGTAGAGTTATGGGCTCCAACTTATAATTGGTAGGGGCACACCTTGCAAGCCCTCCCATTCATTCCACCTGATCTTTTGCTCTGGCCCAATCAGTCACTTGGATACACCACATGTACCATACCACAAGGCCAACGCTGAAGAGTTCTAAACCTACCTTGGTGGCGTTGGGAGATTTTTTGATGGATTCGAGAGGAGCCGCTATCTGGTAACTATGTTCATAGGGTTGATTAGCACATACTTGGAGGATCATCCAAATTGGTAAGTAGATAATAAATTTCATAGCCAAGGTTGATAAGTCCCCTTTCAGTAGGTTTTGTGGGACCCCTTCCATACGGCCGAACTTCATGGCTGAAAAACATAGAGGTGATCTGATCATCAAGTATCCGGCCGTCCTGGGATGATCCTAGATATCCAAGTGTCGCCTCCCAGGAGTGTACTACCCTAAGAATCCAAAAAACAATTAAAGGCCTGACGTCATTTTGAGGACCCAAAAAATACACCCCTGCAACAAAAAGCAGGTTCAGAACCACCTGAAACCAGCTGGGAGGGTCCAATCGCTGATCCTTAAGCTAACGTGAGGGAGTAGGTGTCAGTTTGAAACCCCATTGACATCTCCTGAGGTGCACGGCTTTTAAGGGTTTCTTCAACACTGATATTCACCAGGTATCACTGGAGGATGATTTGGATGTCTAGAGAATGATTGTTTTAAAATATACACACCAGAAAAATGAAGGAATGCCCTCCAAACAGGGACCATTCTAAATTTAAAAGAAAAGGATCGTCTTCGAACTTCTAACCACCATGTTTGAGGTGCAACGATGAGTTTTAGAGTGTGCCCTCTAGAAGAAGCTATGTCCATATATTTCCTGGTGGAAATTCCATGCAGGATTTAAAAATTGGAGGTGGCCCGATCCCTTCAACGATCAAAGTCATTCTTTCTCTTGCAAAAGATGAGATCAATGTGAAACGATCAACTTTTGAAAGGAATTTGTTCATGTAAAGTTGACTGAGGACAAAATTTCGATGCTATTTTTTCAGCAAAAAAGTTGTCTCAATGTTGATACATGATACACACTTGAAGTTCAACATGGAAGCTGAAAAATGGACACTAGAGAAAGAGGATCATCCTTTTGGCAGCCATCATTTTTAGCTTCCATGCAAGATGTCTGTTTCTTTTTTTTTAAAGGGGGTCTGACCTAGTCATTGGTCATGAAGTATCCGAAACAGAACAGGTCTGAATTTCGAGGCCCTGTAAACTCCATTGAACAAAACTTTAATCACCAACCATTTCAGGTACCTAAAATGGAGGTGCTGTACCTTGGAAGGGGGTGGGGTTCCTGGTGATTTAATGTTGCTTTTTTGATGTTGGCCAAAAACATGGTTTGAAAACATTAAAGTATGGTTTATCTGGTACTCATCATCCAAAAGAAAACACAGTCATTATTATTAGATCCTTAAAGGGTTGTATCCGCCGCGTGTCCCAGTAAGGGGTATCCCTCCCTATCGTTTCCTATGGCTCCCTCAATTCAAACTCTATTTGTCCACCTAAACATTAAATAAACTCCTCAAAAGTTTAGTCAGGTTACCCCCTGGAAGATTAACAGCTCGCCCCTGAAAATATACCAGACCAAAAGGAAAGGCAAGGATCTTCTTCCAACCATCATCTTTCAGGGGCTTTTGCTGTTAAACTTCGGGTGTGTAGCCATGAAGCGAGTGAGTGGGGATCCGGGCTCACCTCAAAAGTGTGCTGAGGTGATCTAACACCCCTGCATCATTGTCTGAGAATATGACTGGATGCCCAGGGCTAGAGGTTTCCCTTAAAAACTCTACACCCCTGACAACTAACATGACATTGGAAAAAAATCCCCTATGTTCAATAGGAAATACATCATTCATGCTGTATTTTCCACCGAATCATTCGTTAGTTTGCGGGGATTTAAGGGTTCCCGGAACTTGGAGGATCATCCCATTTAGTAAGTGGTTAGTAACCCCCATTTATAGGATTTTATAGGCCATGAAGGCCAATGTGGGAAGGGAAATAACCCTACTTAGGGGACTTATTAACCACTTATGAACTGGGATGATCCTCCAAGTACCCCCCCTTCAAAAGACACGTCTCCTAACCGTAACAAAAAGGCCCGAGTTGCTTGTGTCAACGTCCAGAAGGCCATAGTCTTCCATAAGACCACCGCATGGTCTGAGCATCTCAAGCCATGTTTTTTGTTTCCTTAGGCCAGATTTGTTGGAGGGGAAGATAAGATGGAAACAAACATATGTTGTTTAATTGAATAATATTTCTGGAGCAGCAGTAAACATAGATACTTAAAATAGATACATGTAAAACATTTTGGTGACAGTGATAGATCTTTATAATATATATATATATATGTGTATAGATATGTCGTTTACGGTATGCCGGTAACAGGGTATGTACATACAAACATGTCAAGATGCTTACCTGAAATCTATTCATAAATAGGCATTCATCATATCTGGCCAAATTCTCATATTTCACCAACCGCGACTTCCCTGATCTATGAGGAATTCTCTCCAAAAAGCTACCTTTTGGGACATTTGGTCGTGTGAGGTCGCTATAACTTGACCAGATCATATCTATGCGTATGAAAATATTTCATATGTTTGGATCATCACCTCCCCCCCCAAGATGCCAGTGCCTGAAGGTTGAGGCTCAGGATTGTCTACGAAAAGATGACGCCATCGCGGTGGCTTTCTATTCGCAGGTCCAATTTGGAAGTACCGACAATTCACACAATATGCCCATTACCATAGTAGGATCCGGCCCATATGTATATATATATATGGTATATTTTCCTCACTAGTGTGGAATTGATTTTCCTCACTAGTCCGCAAAGGCAAAGGGTAAAAAATGTGTGTTTTTGGAACAATACTAAGGTGTCTGGCTGGAAGTGATCGTAACTAGTTAGCAGTAAGTTGGCTTATGACCTATTTAGGGGACTTACAACCTACTTATCAAATGCCATGGACATCGCAGTATATATTTGGTTGATTTTTACCATAAATGTAGGTTCATATACCAGTCCCGTGGATCCTATGAGATTGATTGGAATTTGGATTGACCAAATTCTTAAAACTAAACTGCGGCCTTTCCAAATATTTTCATCAGGGATATCTTTTTTTTTGAGTCAAGAGAATCGAGACAGCCACGCAAAGAACCCTCTTACTTTCCATTGTAGTGGTTGTTTAATAGGGATCCTTACAATGGTGGCTTATTATATTCCACATCAATGGATACTGTAGTATTTCATCCCCTATATACCCTAACCAACCCAGGGCCTTTTTCATTAAAAAAGCGATCTTAGCCAAGCGGCGGAAGAAACAAAGGCTTGTGATAATTCGAGCAAACAAACTGGTGAATGTCGCCAGCGCTAAAATACCCAAGATGAGTACTACCACCATCGAGGGCACCTAGGATTCGTCCCCCAAAAATGCTAGCTTTGCACTCAAACAGAAACGGGGAACCTTGGGTCCTGTGTCAAAACACTGGTTATCAGTGAACTCTGTGAAGGTTAGGGCCCCGAGTCTTAAAAATTTGGGATGATTATGTTTCCATTCTTACAGGGTTCTGGCATGCCCCAAGATGTACTCTTCAAACAAAGGCACTGAACATAACTTAGATTCTTGAAAAACAAAATCATGGCTGAACAGTATCCTTTGGAAATCCAGGTGATTACCGAGCTCCACCACGGTGTTGTTTTTCGTTTAGGTCCGATTGTAAGACATTCCTGACATTCCTGACATGTTGGTCAAACCATCAATCATCGCACCTGGATAATCCTCCAAACAACAAAAAAGGATCCAACAGTTGAAAAAAAGAACAACTGATGTTCATGCAGTTCTTCTTCGTGTTTTTTCAGAAGGCCGCTGATTTCAAATGATGCGGCTGGGAACCAATGATGTAAATCAAAGGTTTACATTTCATGTTTTTAAGAGTAAAGCTCAGATGCTCATTAAAAACAATGCCATGGCGGGTAACACCACCCAAATTGTGACTTTTCACCTGGTGGATTAACAACCCCGTCACTTCATTGAAAAAATAGTGGTAGATGTTGACAATGCCATTTTGTGAAGTAACTGATGACTGCCGCGACCCCAGTTCCAAACCGTCGTTTACCCGCTTGTCATTTTCGTGAAACTCCTTCATGCCGTTAAACAACCCGGAGAAATCATCATGATTCGGTCGGTTTCAGTCGTTTCTCGTCTACCCGGAGAAAATCATCATTTTTTTGGGTCCGTTTCAGTCGTTTCAGTTGGCCTGACTGCGACTCACATCGTGAGCAATGAAGGTGAGATTGAAAATAAAACCAATATCCACGATGATTTCCTTGGTGTTGTATGCCAGCATGGCCCTCTGCTTGGAGTCACCACTTGAAGGTTGGATGATTCGCGAGTCGCTTTAAAAAGAAACCACACTTATAGTAAGGATAGGTACATCATTGGCTCATTTTTATGTTGTTTAATATGTCAATATGTATACAGAACAACTATACATGATCTGTATATATCAGTATATACATATAGGCTTCTATTAATTCTCTCACCCACTTAGACTTGCCAATGAACATGCCATTGCCATCATCAGGATGGCTTTGTTCTCCCTCATCCCCACCAAAGGTGCTAAGAAGAAAAAGTTCCTAATTTTGGGCCTTACTTGGAGGATCATCCCAGTTAGTAAGTGGTTAATAACAATGGTTAGTAAGTCCCCCAAGTAAGATTATTCCCCTTCCAAATGGGCTAAATTGCTGATACATGGGGGTTACTAACCACTTACTAACTTAGTAACTTACTAACTGGGATGATCCTGCAAGGGGGTCATTGGAAGCGATCGTAATTAGTTAGTAAGTTGGCTTATAACCTATCGAGGGGACGAAATCAACCTACTTAAATAAATAGGGGTTATAAATGGTTAGAATCCACTCACTAAGTACTGTGGACATCCCAGTACCCCTGAATAAAAATGAATCAAAACCCAAACCCACAGACACTACCCTCCCTGAAACAAACATTTTCGAACCTGAAAATGGATGGTTGGAAGACTGGTTTTGGGGAGGGTGAGGTGACTCTATTAAAAGACCTTGATTGGTATCATCTCTGGCCAGTTTTCGGCCAAGTTTGCAAAAGATATCTTCAACGGCTGACACTGCAGCATGTACTTGCATCGATCCCACATAAACTATCAAACCCCATCACAAACCCCACACGTCCATGGGTTGCATATAGTAAAACTCACCATTTTCAGGATGGCTTTTTGGGGTTCGATCCAAGGTTTAACCACTCAAATGTTACCCTAAGCGATCAACATGTAAGCCCAACCACCCTTGGAAATATACGATATATCATGTATCTACCTACACCCCCTACACCCTCAACTAACCACCTACTCAATCTAAAAATATTCACCATTCCCCTACTCAACGAACCAAGAAAACAAAAACATCTACCCCCCCCATTCATCATAAAATTTCTCTCCAACACACCGGTCTACCACCACCACTGCTCACCCCTTTCAAACCCAAGTCTCCGCACGAAAGGACCAATAGGTATGCTGTGTTGCCTGCGCTAAGACTGCACGGCCTAACACCGTGGTAAAGGCACGACTTTGGGGCGCTAGCAAGGTCATTTCCTTCAACATCATAGCCAATTCCACCTCGTGACAACCTCGGTAGTTGGTTCATGATTATCCATGGATGACTGGGAAAAATTCCCGGGAAGCAAAAACATGATGTACCTATACATTTACCATAAATGAATTTAAGAGATTCATGTAGGTAAATATACCAGTTTCACGGATAATGTTTAGCCATTCATGCTAGGTAAATATACAATCGTCTCATGGAGCATGTGAGTTGTGAAAGGTTGGTTGGTTGGCCTATTGAATACAATACCTGAAACTAACAGCGAGTTTACCACTGTAAATATGCCGTCCCAAAAGGAAATTCATCTTCCCACCATTGATTTTCCAGGGCTATGTTCATTTCAGGGAGGGTAGTGCTCTTGTTGTATTGTCTTATGTGAAGCGCTTTAAGTTTTTGAGTTTGGAGGGGTTGGAGTCGACTTTTGAGTTTTGTTTGTTTATAGCAGCCTAGTTTCTTGTTGTTTTCTGCAGGGGTTCTTTGTTCAAAAACATGATTTCTTTGAGTTTCTTTTTGGTGTAGTGATTCTTTAGAGTCGTCGTAGATGTTTATAAATGACCTGTTTTTAGAGTTTCTACATAGCCGCCGTTTATCTTGGATTTGCTTGGCCACGATGCTTGGAACAAGCTCCAAACATATTCTCCCAAACGGTGGTGCAAAATGGTGATTTACCATGGTAGAATCCGTAAAAATTCACCTGAAACAAACAAAATGATAGCTGTTGTCAGGCCGAGATCAAATCTGTCACCCCAATCAGCGACATTCAACAAACTTTGAAGTCCTTCACATCTTCTTTTCATCACTTGTGTGGAAAGGCAAAGGGTAAGAAATGTGTGTTTTTGGAACAATACTAGGGTGTCCAGCTGGAAGTGATTGTAACTACAGTAGTTAATTAGTAAGCTGGAAAAAAACTATTTACGGGACTTACAACCTACTTGTATAGTGGTTATATATTCCGTTTACTAAGTACCATGCACATCCCAGTACCCTTCTTACTGTTGATGGAAGAAATCCTGCACCACCCGGGATGTCCAAAACCCATTAAATAGTGGGATGATACACTACCTATGAACTGGTGCAGGATTCCTTTCATCAACAGTATCAACTGGCTAGCCGGATTTTGGAAACAAAAAAACAAGACAATCAACGTGAAAGACTGAGCCTTACCCATTGAACAAACTGGTGGCTTCTTTTACCGAATTCCCAAGAAATCATCCCTCCAAAACTTAGATTTGCTTAAGGTGGCTGGAAAAAAAACAAATATTTCCCAAATGGTGGTTTAATATGCTTAATTTAGCTGCTTAATGGTGATTTACCATGCTAGAAATTAAAAAAAACTAATTTAAACACAAGAATACAAGGTAGGATTTCATCCGCTACATCGACCAAACACTGATTCATATTCTTGATTTTTTGTGGGTGAAGCAAAATAACTGCATCAACTGCCTTGAAATCGACCAGAAGGTTTAAGCAAATAAGAAGGGGGGTCAACAAAAAGCCAGCCTTAATGCGAGTTACTAGTTGTCAATACTTCATCTATAGCTGGTGGATTCCTTCCCGACACATATTCATTGTTTCATTTTGAAACAAAAGATAGGTTCCCAAGTCCAATATAGTCCAATTGGATCATTTATCCACCCTCCATCTTTTTGCCGTTCCTTTGCATGGAAACAAACATCCCGGACAAATATCTGCGACACATTGACACCGAGAGGCTGAGCAATTGAACTGCTGGAGAGATGCTATAGGTAGCTGTGAAGCTATTTGAGTTAGAACCATGTGACAATAGGGTCCACCTTACGATTCGAGCAAGGTAGCAACATTCAACCCGTGACATGAACTAAAAAAAACAAAAACTATTGGTTTAAAGGTTTCGGAATCCCTATATGTCTTATAAAATATAATCCCTCACAGAAAGATAGCTCCACCAGAACACAGGGAACCAAGAAAATCGTAGATCCTGAACAAAATTTGAAAGTCGCTCAACGGTGAGATAGAAAGTTGCACGGAAAATCTGACCAAATCTGACCAAGTAGGGATATATGATATAAGTCATAACTCCAGTTACCAATCTATAAGACCTTATATAGGGCGGGGTTTTAACTACATTCATAGCTAAAGTATAAATTATATCATAGTTCTGAATGGAGTTATACGTTATAAGTATAGTAAATACACTAGCAACTCGGCACCCCAAAAAAAACAAAAAAATCTTTGGGATTTTTCAGGCATCCTTCCATCATGATACTATACCATATTTACTGTACTCTTGGATTTTGCGAGTGTTTGATGCATGGAAAAAGTAAAAAAACATATTACACCCCGGAAAACCCACATGAAACTGGAAGATCACCCATTTGAAAAGGAAAAAAATCTGAGCCAAGCCTTCATATTTGGGTTCAAAATGTTAAATTTCGGGGGTGTACACCCCCAAAGTTCAGCGAATGGAACCTGAAGTTGAGATGGGTTTTCAAGTTTTGGATTGTTGTTTTCCCAGCAGCCATTTTCAGGTGAACCATCTTGAACTTCAGGGTTTGTTTTCCCCGGGTCATGAGGTCAAAACTTCCACATGAAAAGGCATTTCAACACATTGTTGATGGTTCAGAAATCCGGTAAACTCACCAGTTGATCTCGGTAGTTTATTTCATTATTTACAAGGATTTTTTATGTGCCACCTGCCAGGTGGTTTTCTCGCCAGATTTCTGAACCATCAACAGTATCACAGCCCCTTCAACCCAACCCCTTACACTGAAGCCGTCCTTTCTGGGAGGTGGTGGGGGGCGGTATGTTTAGAAGGATTGGGTAAAACACAATGCACATCTATAGATATTACATAAGTATATCTTTTGTACCTGTTGTCAATGAATAAATACGTAACAAATACATCGATTCAATGAAAAAAACATACATAAATCATATATTTGTATACGATTAATTGACATATACAAATATATATATATATATTACTTATCTATCATATACCATACACGTCCAACAAACACCCAAATCCATACCTGCTATCCCTTCAAAAAAGGCAATCCCTAAAAACCAACAACAGACCACTCTATGCATCTCTAGGCCAGATGCGGGACCAAGGCGCATAGAGACCAAGGAGTGCCAAAACCAATAAATGATGGATGTACTCAGGTGTGGAAACTTCTTCGTACCTCAAAAAAAATGTTGATGCTTCAGAAATCCGGCGATGAACACAACCTGGGATGTATAAAACTCTGTAAATAATGGGATAAACTACCATTTCAGATGGTTAGCCAGACTACTTCCATTAATGGTATGTCTGATATTCAGAGGTTGGCCAGCTTTTTTTTTCTATGATCTTTTTTGGTTTCGTGAAAAGGTACAGTTCAACTGCTGAATGCTTCTTTTTCTGGGTGGAAAGATCAACATCTAGACATCCTGCATCGAATTGAATCCAGGTGTTTTTTTGAGACAAATCAATAAACACTTGAGCAACGTTCAAAACCCTTATGACATTCCATTGAATCCTGATTGGCTAATAGGTATCCGTAGAATTGTTCCTTATCATGCCTAAATAACTGGGCTGGATTTCATCCCCTTTACAACCCAACGAACTCGTTTTTTTTTTCTCACTGCTCACTTGGGGAAGGATACACTTCTGTAACCCCGGACCCTTGAAAGGTCAACGTTGAGGGCTGGCCCTTAGTAGGGAATGAGGGAATGAAGCTATACATGGTTATGGGATGCATTCCCTCATTCCCTACCAAGGGCCAGCCAGTTTGCGAATATGTTTTTTGTTGTTGTTTTTAACATGTTCCAATGCCCAACTGGTGTATATCTAGTAGTTATCTATTGCAAAATGAAAACACGATTCAAAGTTTTGCGTGGGTGCAGTGTTGGATTTTTGATGTCATCATCAAAATCTAAGAATTCACACATGATACGGTAGTAGAATCCAGATCAGCAATCAACAATCAACAATCAACAATCAACAATCAACAATCAGCAATCAACAATCAACAATCAACAATCAACAAACAACAACAACAACAACAACAACAACAACAACAACAACAACGACAACGACAACGACAACCACAACAACAACAACAACAACAACAACAACAACAACACAACAACAACAACAACAACAACAANAGCAGCAGCAACAGCAACAGCAACAGCAACATCAACAACAACAACAACAACAGCAGCAGCAGCAGCAGCAGCAACAGCAACAGCAACAACAACAACAACAAGAACAACTTCAACAACAACTTCAACAACAACTTCAACAACAACTTCAACAACAACAACAACAACAACAACAACAACAACAACAACAACAACAACAACAACAACAACAACAACAACACCTCCCTGAAATATATAAATCCTGAGTTTTGTGCTTTGGGCTTCAAGTTGCATTCCCCCCGTCTGTCTTTAAAATCAAGGAACTAATCTTCTGAAAGAAACGGTCTTCTTCCAAGTCCTGTGAACTGTGAACTTGTGTTCAACAAAATCCGACTCCGACTTTGCGGTTGAATCAGAACTTTACTTACACTCCGGGGAACTAACATATCCCCCAAACACGGCATTTTGAAGATGATGTTCCTTTTCCCAAGGTGGGATATGTTAGTTCCCTGGAGGGTATAGATTTGTTAAGTCGGTGGTTGGAATCTCCATGAAACATTCAATGGTTTCAAACGTTTGAGGCACTTTGAGGTTACGGATTTCTTAGATTAGATTTACCGATCGAGTTGTGGAGAGAACGGTGGTTGAAAAAAACGAGCTTCTCCCAAATGCTGGTGCAAAATGGTGATTTACCATATATATATATATGTATGTATGTATATATATTTGTAGTAAAATCCATAAAATATCAGCAACAAAAACATACCTCCTGGGGCTTTGGCAAATTTTATACTTTTTAGGGGGTCCAATCATATCGAACCTGAGGTGTTTGGACGTATAGTTTGATGCTTCGTTTTCTGTTGCCAGTTGAGTAGAATGTTTCTCCTTAACCTTAATAGAGTTATAGAGTAATAGAGGCTAGTATGAAGTATTCCTTACATATAGGACTCTAAAGAACCACATTTTTTACACTCCCTGTTCAAGCCTGAAATGTTCCTACTTCTTGTTTTCCACTAGGAACTCTGCTGGAAAAATCCACGAAATGACATTGTAATCAAAAAACACACATCCTATACACCAAAAAGTGATACGAAAATAAGAAGGCCAAAAACACCACAGGTTTCCTAGATGAAGAAGGCCGACTCTGAGCAGCAAAATAAGTGGCTTGCCGATACCAAAAAGGTAGGTTAGTAATGGGTCCTTTGTTAACCCATATGTAGGGACGGTTAGCCATCTACTTTTCAATTACTGTTGGTACTCAGTCATGTTCGTGAAACAAGTTATGTTGTAGTCGTGAACATGCCTGCAAGAACCAAAAACACGACTGGGTGATATGCAATTCTTGCACCTCCAAAAATCCATTTAAAAATCTCATAATCCTCCCCTGAAACACATGGGTTTTCACAATGAATATCCCATTAAGTACAGCGAATGAAGCATCTTGAATTGCTTCGCCCCACAAGTTTGGAACCATCTGTGTTTGCAGCATTAGCCTCTGCATTCAACTGGAAGTTTTTATTCCATCGATTGTATCAAAACACATCATCCGTCGGACGCCTCCCCTTCGTATGCAATGACATCAAAACCACCTCTGACTGGAGGCAATGAGGAAATTCTGGGTAGAGGTGGGTAGTGTACTGAATTTTTATTGTTACGAAAATATGGAGAATATTGAGGGAAAATGTGCTCTTGACTTGAGGTATGTTCACAGATTCTGATTGGAAGGATGTTGACGGCTACACAATCTATATACCAACGCATTCCAAGAATAGATATGCAACAAAAAAGTTAAAAAAGTTTAAAGAAAGGCTTTGTATCTGTTGAGTGAACAACGGAAACCGGTTGCCATCCGTACTAGTACGTAGGGTATATGTGTCCACATGTGACTTTTCAAGATTCCAACGCGATCCATGGCTCTTAGTGCTTCTTACATGCTCGTAGTTCAGAGTGGATGACTTAGATTTGCTTAATGCTTCAACTTGTGGTACAAAATGGTGATGAATCCCATGGGATCGAATCCGCAACAAAAAGCAGCGTCTTAAAATACAAATCCAAGGGTAAAGAGAGTAAAGTTATAATAAGCCTACTTGTAATTGATAGGGGCCCATCTTAATCCCATCTTATTAACCATTGTTTTTCTTTTTCTTAATAAGGCCCCTATTAACCCCTTGATTTCTGAAAACATTCAACTCCTGCCCCAAAAAAATGTGGAAAATTCCCAGGATGCCATCGTTCATCCCATCCCTGCAACCCACGGATAGGCGGCTGGTGTGAACCCCACCTCGTCCTAGGATAGTTCTGCTCCATGGTGTCCAATGATGTTGAGATCTATCGGCCTCAATCTATGTTTAAAAAAAAACATCATCTTCCAATCATCCATTTTTGCGGGGTTCTAACTATATATGTCACTTGGGAGGGTCCAGTACGCTACGACCCTCAAGAGAAAAGGGTCACATGACACATGCTCATCTTAAGGGATGGCTGGGGTGTGACCACATGTGTCACATAATTTTTTTGTCACTCCAAGTTCAACTCCAAGGCACAAATGTTCCATCTTCCAAAGGCAACTTCTCCGTCAAACCCAAAAGCTTCAAGCGATCTTTCCTCTACAAGGCAGCTGTCGTCGAGGGTACAAACATGGGACTGATGACTGATGACTTTAATGACCAGGGCAAACATTTAATGCTTTTTGTAGTCTCACTCAGCCAATGGACCATGCAAATAAAAAGTTTGAAGCATGGGAACCCACAACCTTCATCTTTAGTGGTTATTTCACCCGTATTGGGGGTTCAAAACCTTCATTTTCTTATTTCTTCCTGGTTTTGGGCTCCAAGACCTAAAAACTTGTCCCCACAAAGTTTCCTCAGGTTAGCCTGCGGCTGCCTCACTGAGGCCATTCCTGCTTGGTTCTGATGGGATCCCAGGACGGCCGGATACGTGATTAGGATCACACCCCATTTACCAGTCACTTACACCACTGAAAATTAACGTGGAACCGCAAAATGCAGGTTTGGAAGATGATTTTCCTTTTCAATCGGGTGATTTTTAGGTTAAATGCTAATTTTCAGGGGTGTACTAATTGGGATGATCCTCCTGTTACTACCCTTATGTAACAGAAACCCCTTCCTCCTCATCTGCCAAGCGTCACACGTTCCCATTCCAATTCTAAACTCAAGGACTCCAAAAGTCGAAAAATCACTGTCTTCTCCTCAGCCCAATAGGATCCATGGGTTAATTTACCTACAAAACTGGGTAGTTTGGGTGGTTTGTTTGTAGGTACATATACCATACATTTGGAGTCTTTGGGTACAACATGCGGACCCAAATTCACCAATTTTTGTTCGTAGGTGCCTCCTCAACTTCACAACAAATTGGGATGAAAAAAAACACCTTCACAGTCCAGGTTCTTCCGAGTGACCTTTTCAGCGGTTTTAAGTGACCTTTTCAGGGGTTGTTGGTGACCTCCATTTCAGGAATCAAAAGGGCACTTGAAAGAAGCTGGGTGAAACCCATGTATTTTTGGCCAGTCAATAGGGGTCCCACCTTGAAGGTATCGAAGATCCAACAGACATTAAAGTCATCCCAGACCGGTCATACAGCTGGTGGTTGAACCAACCGAATTAATTGAAACAATCTGAGTCAAGTTGGATCATCTCTCAAGACTTTCAAGGATAAAAAGAAAATGAAACCACCACCTAGTCATGGGACTACAGGTTCCTTGGTTCAATCTTTTTGTTGGGTTGGTTCAACGGGGGATGTTCTTTTGTAACAAAAATGAGCCATTTGAGACCATGGAAGAAAGTTTAAACTTAAAAACAAAACCTACCAAATGTGTCATCCCCAAAAGCGTAAAGGTTGGCCGGCTGTCTGAGTGGAGGTACTCCACCCAGAAACTCCAAGGAAAGTCTATATCATCGATTGTTTTGACGCTTTCTTGTAACCCTCGGTATGACATGGATTTTGACCCATGTGGAGATACAGTAGCATTGACCAAAGCCAAGCCATGAATGCATCACAAGGTGAATGAAGCAACGACTTTGCGAGGATTCTCCATGGGAATCCATATGAACTCCCGGAAACTAGCAGCGAGTTTACCCCTGAAAATTGATGATTAGAAGTTGGAAGATGAAATTCCTTTTTGGGACGGCATATTTTCAGGGATTATGTTAGTTTCAGGGAGGGTAAGTTTCATATCACTCATATCATTTCCAAAATTCCGTTATCTTATCGTCATCGTTCAAAACCTATACCCCAAAACTCAGGCCAACAACTTCAAAAAAACAAATGATGTATTTTTTTCAACCCCACTGAAATTTCATATCCCCTGTTTTAAATTGAAACGCTTAGTTAATGAGTGGGGTTATGTTGTGATTGTTGTTGGATTATGTTTATGTGTTTTTCTTTTTGGCGAGCTACGTTCCCTTCATCTTCTCGAAAGAGACATACAAACTGCATAAAGACGCAAGGAGAAAACTCATTCACGGTGCCTTGGTCCGTCGTTGCGGCGCAGGTGAAAACGACAAACGACTCAACTTCAAGTCGTGTGCAAATATAAGGATCTTGGCCTAGAAAGGACTTGGGGACCGTAGAGGATGTACGACATATTGCAAACATACATGTATATATAGACATACATACATACATACATTCATATACTGATTAATATTCAGACTTATGTTTATGTTTACGTGAGGCAGTCATTATGACATAAATCATATTATCATTATCCCTAGTCTTCCGAATACCTCCTCAGTTTTGGTGAATTTTAGGTATGTGTTTGAGGTCCAAATACATTCTCACAAGGTGTTGGTGTTTGGAAACGTAGGGTATGTCAATTAAGAGTCTGTATATATACTATAGAATATCATATATAAATTAACTCATGGAAAGCAAAGTGGAACCCACCTGAAGCGACTGCTATTACCAGCTAGTGTTCACCAACTTGGCCTGGGAAAATCCTGCCAAACACACATCAAGGTGCGTCTGATTTGTTGAAGCTTATGAAGATGTCTCATTCAAAGTGTCCAATCTTGTGAGATTTTGAACATTTCACCAAAATTGTGGAGATGTTTATCAATTTTCTTGTTTATAGTAAACTTCTCATCTTGAACATTTCTCATTTTCTCCAAGCATCTCCAAAAATCTCAAATTTGGTTGGCGGTTTTGTCCCCACCCAATTTAACAAAACATTAGAGCAGTCCTTAAAATGGATGAACACCTTCCCCTAAAATAAACAAATGGAACGACTACCAAGCAGATGGTTATGAACCCTTAGTTTTCCGTTAAGGTCTTGCTTCTTTCATCATCTTTCTTTTGTTGTTTCTTTCAGTCCAGCTCAAAGTTGTAGCATTCCCTTCTGATCCCAGGGAATTAGGAAAAAAACAACTTGAAAGCATTGAATATACATACTTTGCGGTAAACTAATATAGCAACAGAATATCCCCCTTTTCAATAGGAAATACATCTTGATTTATGGTTCATATTCCAGCCAGCTATGTTAGCTTACAGAAGTCTAGTTGTTCGTTTCCAGTATTCAATTGGACTCAACCTGGCGTCAAGACACTCTTCCAACGCTCAAAGTCCTGTTGCAAGGTAGTCAGCGATGGTTCCTCCTGTCGATCTGCAAAGAAAGGGGTGAAATATCTGGGTAAACTGCTATATATAATAGGAAAAGATCGGGGTAATCCCTTTTTTAGGACATACCTGAGCCACGAAACATAACCGGGTAGTGTAATAATCCCCTGTATACCCTAAACATCCCTCAACAACAAGGGTTTTTTCATTGCTGACCTGGATTCTGAGGGATCGCTATGAATTTGGGTAGATTGCTCTCCTCCAAACCCAGTTTTTCGAGAAGTGCGCTGCGTTGTTCTTCTGCACGCCGTTGCTGTCGAACACGTTCCGGTGCTCCTGTGGTGACGTGGGGCCTGAGGTTCGGTTTTTGGACCACCAAAAGGTATCCAAAACACCAAACCTCAGGAGGCATTTGGATGTATAGGATATAGTTAGTAAGTTGGATTATAACCCATAGACATCCAGTCGCCATCCTCCAGTCATACGGAACTTGAAGATTGGTGTTTGGAAGCTCTAAAAAGACGTTCACCTCAGGAGATGTGAATGGAGGTTTGAAAACACCCATATGACTGGATGTCTAGGGACTGTATAGAAATAGGAGACTATGGTCCATGATGTTTCTGTATACATCTCCTGGGTCTTACAAGGCGTATCTAAACTTGTTGAATGCTTTAAGTTTGATCATAATCAAAACTGATGGCTTGCAATGTAGCATTTAGTTAAGGATTGGAATTGCGTTTAAACTCGGAGGATCTCTTCCTGAAGGCTGGTTGACTTTTCTGTTGTGGGGACATATGCCCCTGTTTTAGAAACATAGACGTGTTATTTGTTATGCTGATTTACTAAGATTACATTTACCTATTTGTGTTCTTCTGAATCCGTGTTCAGACAGTGTCATGAGAAAGTGCAAGCATCGATCGATCTTATTACCCATAGGATCCATGTCTGGAATATTTACGTTTAGCACACAATATTAAGCCAAATGTAAGTGAATATTTCATACATAGAGCATATGGGTTATACTTGATGGTCTCAACAAAAAATAACTTCATCACATAATCCTCACAGTTCAAGGACTTACCATGAAGAGTCCTCCTTTGCGAAGCTTTGAACAGAGTTCTGCAAACGAAACCTCAACTGCATTTTCTCAGGTTTTGAAGAGAAAACACGCACAGCAAAACTAAACCCGAAAATTAACATGGAACCCAACAAAATGAAACTTTGGCAAATGATGTTCCTTTTGATTTGCGTGGTGAACATCTCAGACGAACCAGCGAAGCTGTTCGTTTTCTGGGAAGCGAATCTATTTCTATCAATCCTGGGATGTCTCTCAGTCTCAAGAAAGGAATATTGCAGTATCAATCCTTCCCATAAAACTAAAAGCGAGTTTGCCCCTGAAACTAATGGTAAAATGTACATCCAGAACCCATAGGATCCATGGGACTGACATATTTACCGCATGTATCATACAAATCAAACACATGTAACACTTGGTGTATTCACATACGTTCTTCTGAACATGGATATCGTTTGCATGAAAATGATTTTGTTGCTAAAAAAGAGGTGCTTTGTACTAGTACTGGACCTGGCACCCATAGGAAAAGGTTACTTGAAAATGAGGATGTTGAAACATGAAATGTCAGATGGAACAAAAAGCAGCCAATTCTTGATTTATAATGGTACCAAAAGGTGCTTGATAAGCTACTAGGTGCTTGCCAGATTTTTAGTATGTTTCAGCTATCAACAGAAGTCATTCCATGACTAAAAGATCACCATCGCAACTAAGGTGTACTGGTTTTTGAATAGGGATTCTTATAATGGCTTATTCCAATCCCTGTATAACTGGCTTGTTTTGTCCCCTCTTAACCGGGGTGAATGGATCACTCATCAATTCTTGAAAAACAAAAAAACGTTTTTTCCAAGATGTGCTTGGGGGGGGCTCATCTCCATGGTTCCCCCGATTATGACAGGATTTTAGATACCCAGCAGCTCAACAAACCGAAAGCTGCCTTGAAAAAGATCCCAACCAACCGTTGATCCCCTCCGGGCAATGGAATCATGTCAACTCCCAAGAAGTAACGCTTTAGGGGATTTATGAAACACCATCATCCCTGGATCCCTAGGGCCGGCGTTTATAGGCCTTGTTTTTATTTTGTGAGGATGCTGGTGCTGCATTGGGGGGTACACTTAGATTTCCATGATACAACTGTCAGTCTTCCGAAATACCTGAATTATCCTGAAGGTCATCTGGGTAAGTTACCTCCTTAGATTTGCTTGTTAGAGGTGCTTGGAAAACATCCAAACAATATTCCCCTTGCAAAAATGGTGATGAATCCCATGGTAGAATCCAACAAAAAATAGATCATCCAAGAAAAAACAACACACAAGATCACTTCCCTAGACATCCAAATAACTTGTGGCTGAGTGTGTTTCGACCCTGAACCTGTGGTGCGACAATTAAGGGTTCCAAGCACACCCATCCTCATCTTATCGCAGGATCCAAGGAACGGCTTCAAAGAGCTGCGCTTTTAACCACAGTTCTTCAAAGGCGTAGGTATGTTCTTTCACATATTCCCGACATTCTGCGCGTTTGCAAAAAAAGGGAGGGTGAAGGAATGTTCAGGGTGAGTGGACCTTGTTTTTTTTGGCTTGAAAAAGATAGGAAAGTATATATAAGTTGAAATTAATATATCTACGTACGTTCGTTTAAGGTGATGTTTCACGAATTCTACCATGGTAAATCACCATTTTGCACCACCATTTGGACCACCGAACAAGCAAATCTAAGCATATCAGCATCGGCATATTATATTGTTTTTTTGTTTTGTTTTTTTGAAGAAAAAAGGGAAATTAAGTTGATATGCTAGATGTTTTTGTGTATAATACTTCTGTGGGTGATGTTTAGCAAACATGAAACCATACATCAGCATTTCTAACCAAACACATGTGGAGAAATCAGGATGGTCGACTGTCATATCATCTACCATTTTGAGTAAAGCCTTAGAGAAATGGCCACCGTATCGTGAGGTAGATGGACCTAAGGTCTTCATAATGGAAGTAGCTGGGCAATATAAATAACAACAACTGGGGTTATTTCACCCAATAGGAGTTTGTGGCAGATTGTTCTTTGAATTTGTTTTACTTTTGTGTGTTTGTTTTTTGGGTCATTTTTTTACGGATTCTACCATGCTACATCACAATTTTGCACCACCATTTCGGAAAATCTGTGTTTTTGTTCAACCACACATAACAAATCTAAGTCAAAGTGGGACGCCTGGTAAATGGCTAACTGGGGTTGTTTCACCCCTAGTTATTTCACCCTACTTTTAACTGTGTTTTTTGGGGCCAACTGTGTTGGCATCTCAAAGGGGACAAACAAAAGGCATCTGGTAGAAATGAATTTGTGTAGAAAAGCACGACTTCGGAGTCTATTGATGTCTGACTGCCCCTCATTTTGTGGACAGGATTTTCTAGTATTCTCTCTCAAGCCGGCCTACCCCATCCCACAACACCACACCAAACAAAGTAGATCCCCACCAAAAACCCATCGCTCTAAACCCCACACAACCTGCCCTAAGAACTTGAGGATTGAGGATCTGAAAGCAATTTGTTAGCAACAAAAAACTGAATCCAAAAGCCTTTTGAAAGAGTTCCATTTTTCGAAAAAAGCATGTCAGTGTCTTTCCCTGACTCCATCCCAACTCCCATCCACCAAAAACCGGGAAAATATCCACACATCCCCAATGCCAAAAGGCGCCTGAAGCTCGTCGTGAACTGATCATCAACTCACCCCATTGTATCGAATCCAACTCCTCTGTAGGAAACACCTCCTCGTCCTCCGAAGCCGAATTGGCGACGCCCAGATCCTCGTCGCCCGAGGACTCGTCGTTGGGGAGCAGGCCACAGCCGCCTGAGGCAATGAACGCCAAGTTCAAGGGGGTGTTTTTTGGAGGATTTTTTTTCCTGAAAGCAGTTGGGAACATCTCAAAATTGACAATAGGGTGAGATGAGACAAGTAGGAAACAAATTGGATTTGGGATCATTTAAGAATGACCTCTAAAACCTGGGCTTTGATATAACACAGATTACCAATTTGCAGTTTTCAGTGGTGATTTTTCACATCACTAAAAATCGGATCCAACGCCACTAACAAAATTTGGATCGTTTTTCCCCAAGCTAATGGAATCATAGTATATACACCCTGGAAATTTAACAGGAATGCCCAAAAGAAAAATATGGTTTGTAGATGTTTGTAAAAGGTATCTCCTTTCAAATATGTTTCTTTTCTGGTATCTATGTTGAATTTCAGAGGGATACATGATCATCCCCAAGTAGGGTTGAAAGTATACGAGTACAATCTCTAATACAATTACTTTCTGACTTGGTGATCTAGAATGTGTTTCTGGTGCTCGTCCTCTTCCTCCTCCTCTTCCTCGTCCTTGTTGTCATGATCATCATCCACTACTATACAAATTCTTTGAAAACAAACCTTCGAATATTCATCGCACAATCAACATCCACTACTGTTATACCAACTCGTTCAACAAAAACTTCAAAACTTCAGCCCAAAGATGTTACATGTTCAAATATTATACTGACTCAACAAACTTCAGTTCAAGATGGGGGATTCCCTCATCCAATCACCAACGTTTTGAAAAAAATCACCTTTCCCGTCGCCCAAAATGGTCGCTCAACTTCAGCTCAAGATACATCCGCTTCCCATCTCCTTAGATTTGCTTGGCCCAGATGCTTGGAAAAAGTTCCAAATATATTTGTCCCAAATGGTGGTGCAAAATGGTGATTTGCAAGGTAAAAAATTAAAACAACTACCTTCCCTAAGACCCTAAGTATCCGTTTTCACCCTCAAAAGTGGCAAACGTCAGGTCATTTTGAGGACCTACCTACAAACTCCCCAACAAAATACAGCTTCAAGTTCATTCACCCCTCCAGGCCTCCAGGGTCCAATGGCTGATTCTTAGGGTTAAAGAAATCCAAGTCTCAAGATCATACTGTCTGAATTGCACGGATTTCTCATGTCGCCCCCCTCCGTTGGGAACGGGTCCCCGCCGCTCCGACATGGCGTCGGAAAACGTGTCGAAACCGACACCGGGTGGCTGGGAAGAAAAGTTGGATTGGAAATTTTGAAAATGTTTGAAGTCTGGTTGGAAAATACATGAACTTTGATGTGACTCTTTAGTTTTGTTGATAGTTATAACAAAAAAATTGGTAGTGTTTTTCTTGGTTGGAAATTGATGATGTTGGGTGATGTTTTGCTGAGCCCGAAACACTTTGGGTGTTGTTTTGGGTGGTAAATCATTAAAGACACTGGTGGTTTTTACTTGCGCAATAAAAAGATTGGGTGTTTTTTCTGGTTGGTGTGCTATTCATGCTATATCACAACTCTTCCCCTAGCAGTTGAAGCTACCTTTCCCCACAGACTCGACAAATACTGAACGAAACTGTCTGGGTGTGTCTGGAAGTTGGCCGTGTCCTGGTGCTATAGATGACATTCAGATCCCATGTGGGATTGGTTGCATATTTTTGCTTGAGCCGGTTCTTTTTATTTCAGCCTTGATGTAGGATCTTATCTGTTTTTTCGGATGATTTCCTGCAAGGAATTTTTGTTCAGACAGAATGTGTATAAATGACCCTTTTACTAAAAAACCAAGAGGAGATGATGTGATGGTTACTGTGATGGGGAGAATTATACTCTATACTTTTCGGGCTGACAATCCCTGTAAAGTGCTCAGTTCCACTTTCGTGATTTGACTTTCAATCTCACGTTTCTGATGCTGCCGGGCAATCAAACCGCACGGTCAAGAAAAAACTACTCCCATCTCTAGCCGCTAAAAGTGTTGACTGGAATGATCTCTGCAAAAGGAAAACATCTTTTACATGAAATTCACTTGAAATTATGGTCTGACAACCACAGAAAACATCAGCAAAAAACACCTCAAATCCCCAAAAACACCTCACCACACCAACCACACCACAAAAAAGCAGACACAAAATAACAAAACATTCTGGCACCTCACATCCATTGTCTGGCAAGCCATCCACATCCAAACTTTGCGCATGACATACAAATTTGTTACATCGCAGGGGACTTGGACACTGGGTGCAACGAGCACCTGGAACCTGCCAGACATGGTGCGGATGGCAGGTCAACCTACCCCAGAAGTGGCCGGCCTCATGATCAGCATACATGCTTATTAACCATTGGTTTCCCTCAATAAGGCCGGCTATTAAACCCTAATTTGGGGGTAGGGAAGGGTAACATTTTGGTGGGGTAGGTTGACTAGCCATGAAACCATGGAGAAGCGAAGGGCGTCGGTTTCTTGTTTGAAGGTTCCTTTTCTATAGCTGCGTGGGTTCGTGGGGTTTTAATTGGTTTAATCCAAGCCATTTTGGAAAAATAAATAGTCAAATTTGGATGATTTACCTACATGTTTGAACTCAAATTGACAAAAGTCACCTTCCAAACAAACAGGCTGGTTGGAAAGGGAAAGTCAGGGAGGGGTAGGGTTAAATATCCATGAGAAATCCGGGTTACAGTAGTTATATTTAAATATACTTACATGTACCATGGGAATATGCAGCCGTCATGTTTAGGGCTTATTGCCCACATCCTTAGAGCTCAAAACCTTCATTTTTCCATGGGTTTTTGGGGCCCAAAGCTACTTACTATATATAGAGATTTCCATGTTGGATGATCATAATACCTTAGGATGCAGGGTAGTATCTCATTTCATTTACCCTGCACTAAACTAATGTAGTAATTAATTAATTGGTAACCCTTGTTTGCCAGTCGAAACTAGATCTACAAATGCGCCATCTAATCGTTATACTTGCCTAAGACTTATATTACATACTCAATTCACCTGATCTTCCTGAAGAAAAGGGGATCTCACCCAGCACTTTTCACTATACCTTTGGACATGGGTCATTTTGACGTTGGTGATAATATGGGTTGCATAGATTATGTAATCTCTATGACGGAAGATCAAGACCTTCAAGTTTACCTCTGGGTTGCTAGTCAATTCGTCAACTCGAACATAGACCCATCGGTTTCAGGTATGAAACATATTCAAGTTATATACACGTCCCCTTCATAGTAGTAGCACTCTTCAATAGATATTGTACATATCCACCATTTGGATAGGCAAGCATGTACTGGGATGTCGCTTGGCAAAGATGCTGAGCCAAGTGGATTAGAACGTATAACTTTGCAACGGTACATCTAAATCTGAGTTATTAACTCAGTGATCCAAACCATTCGATTCTAGCTCCCAACCAGGATGAAATTTCCACAGGCTTACCATCCCAAACACCCAATGTATGGTACATTTACCTACACTTACCATAAAACAAAATAACCAAATGTAGGAAAATAATGGTATATATCCCATACATTGAGTGTCTGGCTATGCCTTTCTTACCACCGTTTTTTACCCGTTTGAAACGCCGCGTTTGTTTACAACGGCCACAACGGACGACCTGAGGGCAGCTGCGTTCACAGCCATTAGTGGCATTACCATCAGCCTCGAAGAAATTCACCTGAAAATCCACTGGATTTTTTGGGGACTCAAGCGCTCCAAACATTTCAAGTACCTAAAATGGGGTGAAGTAACCGCAGTTAACCAATTTTTTCGGTCATTATCATAGGGTTTATGTATAACATTTGGGGTAAAACAACCCAGTCGTTGAGGGTTTATAGGGGATTATACTACCCAGTTGTATGGGGATTATGATAAACTTTTTCAAGGGTCCCTACTACAACAATTCCTGTACTTGGAGGATCATCCTATTTAGTAGGCACTTATAGGCTTTCTTATAGGGGTGAAATAACCCCAAACAGTTTGCCCCTGAAAATTGGTGGTTGGGAGACTACTTTCCTTTTGGGTTTCGGCCTATTTTCAGTGGTCCTGTTAGTTTTAGGGAGGCTAACAGTAGCAGCCTTCTCATATTGAACGTGTGTTGTCCGAAGACTGAATCCCTGTCAGTGAAAAAGTATCAATATGCCTCTATAAATTTAGAACGTTGGTTACCAACATATCAACTAAACAATTTCAATATATGAGTCTTTTAGTTTCAAGACCATTTATGAAATAGCGTCCTCGTTCACCAAGATTCACCATCGCCAACCTAAAACAGTCAAAGGTTAATTTACATACCTTGGAAGTTCATTTTCTGTTTAAAACTGTACATCAACTTGCCCATTTGCAAGGTTGTTTTTTTTTCTGTTTCTTCCTTTCCTTTCCTTTTTGTTGCTGTTAGACCATGGCATACCAAAAACCATCCGACCCCATAAACTCCAAGAAAACAATCGGAACCATAGCTAAAAAAATCCCCTTTCAGGATCGGCCCTGTGGGAGCCGAACTCACTTCATGGGAGGCTGACCGTCCCGGGAGGCTCCCCATCCTCCCCCAGTCTTTTCCAGGCCTCACAGGTATAGAGTTGACAACTATGAGCATCGCTACATTGGCTGCAATGTCCATTTGGCACTTTTGGGCATCCGGCCTGGCAATTTCAAACACCATACGGATTTCGATTCGTGGTGTTTGTTTCAGTGGAAGATTTGAAGTGGTCCAAGTTGTAGGAGTTGCTTCGTTTTATCTTTAAACATGTTGTTAAACAACAAAAATGGTGAGGTATGGTGAGATATATTCCTGGAAATTAAGATGTAACCCTCAAAACAACATTGTTTGGAAGAGGAATTTCCTTTAAACGATGCGGATGTTCAAGTGGTTAATTTTCGAGGTCCACTGTACTTGTTGAATGTTGTGATAAACTTCACACCTTCGAGGTACTTCAAGGTGAAGCTGGGTATAGTAAAGGAAACTGGCTGCCTACTGTCAGCGTCTTAACTGTCTATGCGATACTATACCAGTGATATAAGTGTGATACTGTAACCTTCTGTGTAGAATAAGGTATGTTCTTTAAGCTTACAGAAGTGGTATTTTTGCATGTGCACTTGGCACTTGTCTTCACCCTGCGAAGTGAGTCACAAAAACTGCAAACAACTGGGGGAGGAGCCGCATGTTTTTTTGGAGGATGCCCCTTGAAACTCATCAAAATAAACCCCTGAAGTCCAAATGAAAAACCAAGTGATCTTCCAAACATTTGAAATTTGTCAACAAATATGGACTTTGAGCTCCCTAAACACCCCAACAAAAAACACTCCTAAACACCCCGCAGCAGGAATCCCGAGCATGTGGCACAAACTTACTCAGTCATTTTGGGACCATGAAATAGAAGTTGAAACATATACCCTCCCTGAAACTAGCAGCTTGCCCTTAAAAATTAATGGTTGGGAGACGATCCTTTCCTTTTGGGTTTGGGTGTTGGCGTGTTGTTTCAGGTCATTAGTGGTGTCTCCCCCAACCAAAAAACCCATAACTTGAGGTTCTATTCCTGTGACCTTTCTATACCTTGATACCCTCCACTTCATTAAAAAACATGAGTTCAAAAAAACCAATGTATATACTTCACCACCATTTCTTGAAACCTGGCTGATCGCATCTTTCGGGCACTTTCACGCGGCTCCCACGCGGAATGCACATAGTGCAGGGAACTCTCCCATTAGCTGTGAGATCCGCGAGTGCGAGAATTGCCAGGCACAGTGACGCCACCAACTTGGAAAGGCATGTCGCTCACATCACCATGACTCTGGAGATACGTAGCCCACATACGAGTCGCCGCAGCCAACCTGGCTGCCTGCCCTCCTCCAAAGAACCCGCCGCCGTTATCATAGAAGGGATCTTCAGAGCTCTGGGCCCAACGTCTGGAGACATCTGCTCATTCGCCGTCAAAAGGACCTGGCCACCGGCCCAGACTCCGCGGTTTCCTGCCGCGCTGCGAACAAACCAAACCACCGCTGCTCCATGAGCATTGATGGCTGCCAGCACTTGTGGCTCCGCCCCAGTGGGACATTGGCCACGTTTCCCAAAGCAGCTGCTGTAGGATTGCATGTTCTTTTTGTTTACCTACATTTACCATACAAATCAACCAAATGTGGGTAAATATACCATATATATACATATACCATACATGGATCTTATGGGGATTGATGCCAGAGTCTTTGTTTTCTTTATACATTGAACGGATTGGTTGCCTGGGAGCCTCCGACACCGTCATCACGAGGTGTTACGGTGGCATCCAGAAAAAGGGAAGCTATAAGTCGCGTATCGAGTCATAAGAAACATATGATATGAACTATATAATTTCGAAATACAAACATCTTGTAAACCAAGTGATAACCAGAGCAAAACATACAAACAAGTCACATATTAGCAAATATACATACATATGTCAAAATATGTAATATCTCCAAATATTAGTATAATCTCTTGTTACACATATAAACCACAAAAAAAACGTCACTCACTATAGCCAATCAATTGCCACAAACTTTTTACACGTTTTCTGGTGGCTAGCAAATCATTTGCGGATAGGACAATCCCCCCACTAGGGCTACATGAGCAGTGTTCAAAAAGCTTTGTTACCTTTCATCATACTGGTTGGTTAATAGGGATCCTTGTAATGGTACATTACAATCCCCATAAGACTGGGTAGGATTTCATCCCCTATATAAACTCCATAGGTTTCCAGGGTGTTGGTCACTGCCTCACATGTTTTTGATACCGCCTCACAGCCATTGGATGCATCGCCATCTAAGTCAAAGTAATTCCTCAGGCCCCCGGGAGTGAATTCAGGTCCCCCCGGCCATGAAGGGACGAATTGGAGGAATTGCTAGATTTATATACCTATACAGCCTATACATACATTTTGAAGTTCTATGGGATCAATGTATTGAAAAATATACTATCCATGGATCTTACGAGAGTTGGGTTGACTGAAGAATGTGCTTTTGATTTAACTTGATGGAACATTTTGAGGGAGGAAGTTCATAGACCTGCAAACTGTGTTGATAGAGGATAGCCACCTTGAAAGGATGTAAGAAACAATCTTTGGACACCAAAACCATGAAAAATCAAGCTTTTTAGGCCCTAAGTATATATATATATATATACGTATGTATATATATGCGTCGAAACCCTAAAAATGAAGGCTTTGGGTTCCCATGGAAGTGGGATAAACACAATACTGAAACATACCTTACCTTCTCAGGAATGGGTCCTATTTAATGACCAGTGCAAACGGAAATGAAAAATATTCCTTAGGGTACGCACTTAATGATCCTTGAAAAATGATTCCATTTTGGACTCGTAGCTGGTTTTTTGGGATCCATCTTGTAGCGTTCAAATCAATGAACTCATCCACACGATTTTTTTTTGAACGCCAAGGTGCTTCTCACAGCGAACAGAGGTGCAAAAATCGGAGGAACTGCAGCTGGTACAAGTTCCTTAGATTTGCGAATGCCCGGGTGCTTAGAAAAATAAATCTTCCCCAAATGGTGGTGCAAAATGGTGGTTCAAAATAACGAAAATAATAAGAAAAAACAACTCTTAGATTTGCTAAAGTTTAAGGTGCTTGGCAAAAGTGTTCACCAAAAATCTTCTTCCCAAATGGTTTTGTTGCAAATGGTGGTGATATTCCCATAGGATCAAATCCGTAGAACATCAGCAACGTTTAAACAAATCCAAGGTTCCATGAGGTACCCAAGGACATTGCATCTCACAACCATTGTCCATCTGTTGATCCTGGAAATCTCCAAGAAATCTCCAACTGGACCCCACGGTCCAAGGACCCCGAAAAAACCGCCTAAACCATGAGGTATCTAATAGCTCGATCGCAACTTACTGAACGGGGTCCGTTGGTAAGGTCCCAAATGTTTGTTGGTGGATGTCTGTTTCTTTCTTGTTGTTGGATTTTCTGGTTGAATTGTTTTGTTCGAAAGATTCAAGTGTGATGCATCTATTTAGTCCCAAAGGATCCCATGGGACTGGTATATCTACATTCTACATACTACATTCATCATAAACATCAAACACCTGTATAATTATAAACATACATATATCTCTATATATATATAGTTCATACATGGGTCTTATCTGGTATATGGTATAAGCATCATTTCAAGATGTAAAACACAGCGTTGAGTCACTGAGAACTTGATAATTCAGATCTCCGGGGAAACCACTAAAGGAGTTACAGCGATAGGTATAGGTCTAGCTGTTTGTTTCTTTTTGCCACAAACATTTGCAGTGAGGCAAAGGAATATCCTACCATAAACCCCAATCCAGGCCATAGGATTGTAAGGGAAATGGATCTTTTTCTTAGGACATACCGATCAGATCCTTAGGAAACACATGTTTTTCATTGGCTAACACCAAAAGGTCCGTAGGTCTGTGCACTTGCAGCAAACACCAAAAAGCAGCTTTGATGACAATTAAAACAACATCAAATAAAACTACCCCCTGACTGTTTGTGGGAAATGGTTGAGGGATTATACCCAATCTGGTCTGCCGTTTTACATCATGTTGGTAAAACGTAAACTGTTTCAGTATTACTATTAAATTATCAATATATATTTCTATGGTAGCAAACAACAACAACAACAACAACAACCTCCGAAAACCCCTTCAGCATCTGGATACGAAAGGGCATCCGAAAGTTTCAGGTTTGGTGCTGTTTGATTTGCCTAGTTTGAAAAAAACTGACCAAAATAAAATAGGTTCATCTTCCAAATTAATCACCAGCTGGTTTCAAGAAAATGAGTTTCAGAAAACTGGCCGGTTCCAAGTTCCAAGAGCAAAAAATGGAAAAATACAGTCCCTAAAACTAACATAGGACATAAGTCCTGGACAATGTTGGGAGACTACTTTCCTTTTGGGAAGGCCTTGCTTTTTAGGGGCGAGATGTTCGCTTTAGGGAGAGTAAACACCACCTGGCGCCAGTTGAAGCTGTCCTTGTCAAACCAATTCTTCTCACACGTGAACCTGGTAGTTTGCAAGGCGTGAAATTCCCTCAACCATAGCACTACTCTCCCTAAAACTAACAGTTCTCGAAATGGGCCATCCCGAAAGGAAATTTCATTTCCCAACCATCCATTTTCGGGTGTGTGCGTTTGCTGTTTGTTTCAGGCAGTGTAGGATCAATGGAACTATACGTGAATCTGGGACTAAAAACACATGTCCCCTTTACTAAGTTGGTTTAAATGACTAGCCACTATGTAGGGGGAAATCGGATTCTGGAGGGGCACCCTCCCAAAAAACACAATCATAATCAAGTAAAAAACAAAAAGACAGAACACCTGTTTATTTCTAAAAGCTTTTTCTTCCACAGCGAATGAACCCATTGAGCTGCGAAAAGAACCCTTTTTACTTTCTTTGTTTTTGGCAGTTTCAAAGGGCCTCTTCTTTCCCCTGAGGTATCTCCAAGTTCAGGCCGAGTGAGGTTTTGAGCGCCATCATCATTTCCTTGACGCTTGGCTTTTGGAACCGTTCCACCTGTTCACCCATTTTGCTCTGAGGTTTGAAAAGAACTTTCTTGGCGTGCTCAAAGTGCATGCTGCATACTTGATCGAAGTTGCAGATAAGGCGTGGGTGGATACCATGAGTCTTCTCGCACTTTTGGACCCACAGCCTGACTTCTTCCATATCAGGGTGGTGAAAGTCCAAATGACGACTTGGCTTTGTTAAAGCTTGCCGTTTAATGCCGATGCGGGCGCAAAGGCGTGCAGCTGACTTCCTGCAAATGGGCAGGATCCAAATTCTTCTCAGGATTCCTTTAATAATATAATATAAACCCCTATACAGCCTAAACAACCAGGGTTTTCTTCATTCCTCCGTTACTTGGTTAGTTACAGGTTGGTAGTTGGTAGTGCCACCATATCAAGTGGGAGTTTTTGTTTACTTGGGATTCAACTTGAACACTAATTACACCAACCTTAGCCAACAACTATAAGCATTCTTTGACATTTAGAATGGCGTACGCGCGGAAGAAACAAACTAACATTGAAGGCAGAAATTGATCCCATCACTTTTATGAGTTCTATTTTTCATCTTTGCACAAGAAACTTTGGGAAACATTTTTCATCAGACAACGATCGCTACATGTAAACCCCCAATGAATCGGTGGCACCCCCTTTCAGGAAATATCCTCGGCAAATTGGATCATTTCAGTATGACAGTATGAGTCAGTATGAGTGGGAAAATCACCATAATCACCATCTAGAATAGTAAGGTCTTTTTTCACGTAACAATACATCCCCAAAAAACTAACATGGCAGTCGAAAAATAACCATCTCAAGATGTATCTACTCTTAAAACATGGTGGTTTTCCATTGTCATGTTAGAGAACAAAGGAGGGTGAAACCCGGATTTCATCATTCTACCAGTGAAATCACAATGTTTATTTGCCCAACTGTGATTCATCACCCCAGATATTTCAGGGAAGGAAAACCCACAGAAAACCTGGTGAGCACCTTGCTACATACATCTGGCCAAACTAGAAATACTTCATCCACCTGGCAATTCTGCGATGTGGCACCTTTCTGGGGATGCTTAACTTGGATTTGCATGTTAGATGCTTGGAAAAAGTTCCAAACAAATTGTCCCAAATGGTGGTGCAAAATGGTGATTTACTAACGCCCACCCATCTGTAATAACAACTTTGTAGCTTCTTTGCTGGTTGCAGACGTTGTCACGTTTGACACGAACAAGTCTTGGTCATAGAAGCCGACACAATGGAATCCCCCAAAAGTTTCTTCAGGCTACTTTACAGGGAACTAACATATCCCTTGGGAAGTTGGGAAAATCATCGACTCAAAAGTACCTTTGGGAAAGGATATGGGACAGTTCCCAGGGTAGCCTTTGGCTGAGTAAAAACCAAACAAATTGCCCATCCAAACTTCTCTCTTTTACCCTTCCTGAAACTAACACAGCCCCTGAAATTGGGCCATCCCAAAAGGAAATTCATCTTCCAACCATCCATTTTCAGGCGCTAAGTTAGTTTCAGGGAGGGTAATTGCATCTCCACGTGACTCAAAGCATGTCGAAGCATCACACCTCGACTTTGGGACCGGTGACAACGGGACGACGCGATCAACAGGCGTTAAGGAGGGACACCGCACATCCCATCTGTTTAGTAGTTTGGCAGTTTCCCTAGCCCAGACACGGATCCACGGGACTGGGATATTCACCTACATGAATGGTTGATTCTATGGTAAATGTAGATAAATATACCATACATTGAGTGTTTGGGTAGCAATCAGCTGTCATATTCTCAGATAATGACGATGACCTTTGGGTGTCCGAAACCATCACCAAAACGAAACGTATTGCTTCCATGGTTCCTCCTGAAACCATTCTTAGTTTCGTTCCAGGATCCCGAAGGTTTGGAATTTGTGATCTTTCAAAGGATATTCAACTAGGCTAGGCCGAAGCCACCAATGCTTGACTAAACCCTATAGACATCCAGTCGCCATCCTCCAGTCATACCAAACGTGAGGATCGGTGTGAAAGGAACCCCTAAAAGCCATTCCGTTCAGGAGATGAATGTCTAGGGAAAGTTACCCCACATTGCCCGATGCAAACGTACCAATGGCGATCATGCTCAACCCCAGAGCAGTTCCTCATGTCATCCCGTGTTGCAGTAGCTTTGTCGTGTGACATACACAGTGATGATACATATCAAACACATATGGATGTGTTTGGTCACTTTACTTTGACCACAACATTTCACAAAGGGGGATTCCCCTACTACCATGTGTTTAAATATATGCATGTACACATGCATATTTCATAAAATTCCTTGTAAATAACTATCCCATAGCATCAATGTATGGTATACAAAATATCTATCTATGATACATGAATGTATGTTCTTTATTCCATATATCATATATTTAGATAAATATAGTCTACCCTGTGATTTTGAGGATTTGGGGGTCCTTCAGCTCCTCATCGAGTAGGAAAATACATCATCCCATGCTCCAAATCCTTCCCCCAATATCGCAGTGTTTTTTTTCGGATTTTCCCACAACAGCCCCGATCGTTATGAATAAAATTAGTTCACCCTTATGAATGACCTTATAAATTGGTCACCAGGGCCTCTGTTTTTTTTCATTGCCAGGACACTTGGTACACGTGGCATGTGGTAAGATTGGACACCGGAGCTCGCAGCCATTGCTGATGGTGCCATCAGCATCAAAGTAACCTTCACGAAAAACAATGGCACGAACAGCATCTCCAGTTAAACATTACAATAATGGAAAATCCACCATTTTTAATAGGAGATACATCTTCAAATAGTTGGTTTTCCATTGTTTTGTTAGTTTCTCGTTGAGTTACTCTCCCCTCCTTGAAACTAACAGCAGAAGAACCTGAATCACAGGGGTTGGAAGATGATTCATATACCCCCCCTGAAACCCTAACATATATAATATAGCACGTGAAGATAGGCCATCCCAAAGGGAAATTTCATCTTCCAATCATCAATTTTTAGGTGCAAGGGAGCGTAATTTCTTTCTGGGTGTACCCTTCACAATGCTACTCCGTCCAGGAGTGGAACCGGCCTTAAGTGACAATGGTGGATCATGAACCCTTTCCTAACTAAAGTCGATTAATTTCCTGGAGGGGGTGGGTGGCATGGGGGCCCCAAATGTCCCGGTTGTGATTTTCCATTCTAACTGCAATTTCCGTGAAGATCATTTGGTAAAGTTATACTCAAATATTCAATGTCTCTGGTTTTACTTACTTAACATTTAATGATTTTAAATGAGAAGTGAAGGCAGGAGGTTGGCAAAGGTAGGATAATTCACCATACACGTTTTACCCTTTCGTTTTGCGTTTTTTTTTGGTGATTCACCAACTCTGGGCATAAATGCAAACCTTGGCTGCAAAGTTTTTGCATTTTTTGTGGGTCCAAGAAATTGGTGAGATTTCCATCAACTAAGAATGGCAAATTGGTGGTTTGGGGCCTGGTGCAATCACTTTCATAAAGGGATTCCAGGAATCCAAACCACCAACCCAAACCACCAATTAACCATTAGCTGAAATTTGCATCAACCAAAAAAAAACATATCAAACTTTCCCTAAGAATCCATTTGTATGTCAAAGGTCCTAAGGAAAGGGATTACCCGATTTGAGCCCGAACCATTCCTATTCTTTTCGGATGGGATTGGAACCCCCCAAATGCTAGTCTATAGGGGTCTGGACTCTTAGGGTTTGAAATGAGAAGACCACCACCAGGCAATTCTGCTGGTGCCCTTTTTGGGATGATTAAGTGACCTAAGTGACTTCCAATTAAAGAGACTAAAAAAGGTCACGACTTGAATCACCTGGCATTTGTTGTGTTTGTTGGCTTAAATTTTTGGGATGCGAAGTGGTTGTCTCTCAGGATGGACTCTGTGGAAAAATGAAGCTTTAGAAGTTTAGCTTACCAAGCAAGGAGAGCCTAAAAATGTTTCATGTCATCCTGGGTGGTCATGAGCCATCCTGGGTATTTTTTTTCAACATCCTAAGGTCTGCAACCACAAATTCCACATCTTGTGACTGTCTTCATGGTAAGTTGCATCAAAGAAAATGGGGGGGATTTCTAGACTCCAATCATTGCACAACAAGATTTAGCAGTTTTTTTGAAAAAAACAAAAAGCATTGCGTAATTATATGTACATTTTATGAATATATGTATATATATATATACATATTGCAATGGCAAACACATAATCCATATTTACCAAGTGGTTCAAAGAGACCATCGTATCCCCGATCCTTGGAGGTCACTCAACCATAAAGAGGTCACCATCGTAATGCCAGTGGTGTCAATGATTCGGATTTTTGTGGTGTATGTTCTGCACTTGTACCTGGGGTTAGAAGCCAACTACTAATCATTTCAAACAGGATCTATGGGAAGAATGGTATATTTTCCTACATTGATCCTGATATAATTTGGGTCGTAAGCAAGATACTACACCTTTGAAATTTAACATGGATACCAAATGATGGTTTGTAAAAAGTATCTCCTGTCAAATATGGGGAGTCATTTTGGGTATCTATGTAAAATTTCAGGGGCTTAAACCGATCATGAGGGTAATTCCAATGAAATTCCTGACTATCTTAGGGTTGGTCAAAAATTAATACTCTCACACCACCACTTCACACTCCCTGATAACTAGTAACCAAGAATAGAATTTAATAGATCTGGATGATATGTATGGGACATTCTAAGAAAACTCCAACAAACCCCTGGAACATACCCCAGGTACCCCAAGATACAAATATGATCAAATATGAAAGGATTTCCTTCGTAATCAGGTGGTTCAGGATTTTGTTTATAAGTTCCAGGGGTATGTGGGAGTTGGTCATAGAGGATGACATGGGACCCTTCCCCGCAGTGCCCATATATATCCCAACTATAGGATCCCTCCTCGCCTGCTTCGCAGGTCATAGCATGACATTGTCCAGGCTCAGAACATCTGGAGGGAAATTTTTCAGGCAAAGGAGCAATTGATTGAAACACCTACCAGGTGGGCCCCTACGATCCAGTTACAAGTGGAGTTAGTTCACTAGTTCACCCCTATAAATGGCCGAAAATAAATAGGTAACTGGTGTTATTTCACCCCTACAAATGGAGTTATAACTCAACTTATAACTAGGCTCCGGGCCCACCTTGTGGCCATGGTCATGGGACGACTATAGGGTTCTTTGGTTCAATATATTGCTTACAAGATATTTCTAAGGTTAGGGTGTAACGGTATGAGTTCATTTGTGGTCATTTTGAGGCCATTTGGGACCATGAAATACAAGTCTAAACTTGTTGCTTTTCCTACTGAATAATTTTAATTTAAATGTGTAGTCCCCCAATGTCTAAAGGTTAATCATGGTTAGATAAAAAACCGGGATCCTGATGTCATGCTCTGTTGTTTTTGCGTTTTTTGCGTTGCATTTATAGAGCATAAAAGCGACCTCCAACTCTTCCGGATATTTGATCATATCTTACCAAGCAATGTGAATTTCCCTGAAATAGCCAGCCAGTTATTTATCATCACTATTTCAAATATTTCATCAAACCCAAACCTCATGACTTGCTTTTTCCAGCAGAAAAACGGGGCAATTTGAAAAGGAAAGTAGTTTTCCAACCATCATGTTTGAGGGGCTATGTTAATTTTCGGGGGAGTACCAAAAAAATGCAGATCAAGCAGTTTTTTGTCCCAATTATTTGTTGTTTTCCCTTCCGCAAAAAATGCACCAAAGAATGTTCATGTTCAACGTGATGGCGCCTGGTACACTTGGCCATGGGCAATTCTGGACATGTTCCTTCGCAACCGTTCAGAACATCACCATCGGCATCCCAGAAATTCTCCAGGCATTGCAATTTGCTGCAAGATGTTGGGCTAGAACAGGCAACGCCTCAGGAGATGTGATAATGACACTCCCCAAGTTTTCCAAATGGTTCACCTGAAAATGTATGCTTTCCAAAAGGAATGAATCTTCGTTTTTCCAGGATGCCATTGTTAGGTGGACCCATGTCAAACTTTGGGCGGGTATGTTGCTTTCAAAACTCATACCCTCCCTGAAACTAACAACAAAAGCACCTGTTTTTGTGGATGCTTGGAAGACTAATTTTTCCTTGCTGGGTTCCAGCCTATTTTCAGGGGTGAGCTGTTCTATCTGTTATTTTCAAAGAGGGTAAATGTGTACAAGTCTCAAATTAGTTACACGCTGGAAAATTGACATGAAACCTAAAAAAAACTAATCACCCCAGTTGAAAAAAAGAACATCCTCTTCCATCCATTTCCATTATTTCCATTTCTTGGGTTCCATCCATTAATCCCCACCTGCAACCTGGAAAAACCGCAAAAATCCAAGTGACATTTAGCTCCTGAAACTTCAGGACATCTGGCCTCACACCCGTTGTAGACCTGCAGTGGCAGTGATGCGGCCGTTGATGCCAGCAACCAGTTAGCTCCGGGATCAACTCACCAGTTACCAGTTGAGGTTGGTAGTTTATCCCATTATTTATAGGGTTTTAGCACCATCCCAGTAGTTCTTTTCTCACAGGATTTCTGAACCATCAACAGTAGTAATAACTATAGTTCGTAAGTGGGGCTCATTTCACCCCATTTAGAGAACGTATCCAACTTCCACGGAAGATGAAAGTCTCCAGCTAACAGAAACCTCAGCAAACTGGAAAAGTGACATCTCCGCACTGAAAATAACCTAGAAGGGCTGGGTGTTTTTTGTCCGAACACCCCCAACAAAAGCCATAAATGCCATGCAAATCCCAGTCATGTGAACAAATGGATGGTTCTTTTTTCTCCATGTCCTAAAAAACAAACAAACCCTATACAACCAAATACCTTGTAAGTCAATGTTTGAACCCCGAAGCATCTGCTGAGAAGAAGTTTTTTTTCAGGAGTTCCAAACATCTATACCCACAAGGTATTTCGTGAATTTTGGGGATGTCTATAGGGATATATAGTTGGTGATTTTTTACAGATTCTACCATGGTAAATCACCATGAAAAAGCCACCATTTGGGAGATGTTTTTTTTGGAACATTTTCCAACCACCACCAAACAGTCGCAAATCCCATCGTCAAATCTTCACGACTGACAAAGGTGCCAAAGCATCAGCATCAAAGAAGTTGGCTTCGCACACCAAATCGGTGCCTGAAAATGATAGGAGAGAACACGACTTTACGACGTTCACGAAGTTCACATCGAACTAGATGATATATCCCAAATGTTCCATGTATGGAATATTTATACCTACATTTACCATAAGTCTAAGCCAAATGTAGGTAAATCTTCCATACATGGAGCATATGGGTATCCTCCATGAAACTAACGTAGCACCTGAAAATGATGAAATTCCAAAAGGTAAGGTGTATTACAACCATCAATTTTCAGGTGCTATGTTGGTTTCCTGGAGTGCATTATGCATTTCGAATCAGCGACTCTTTTGATGAACAAGGATTTTGTACCAGTTTCGAGCTTGACGAAAAAAATGCTCACCTAAAATCATCCAATTTCCTTTGGATGACTTTTATTCTACGAGTCTTTACGCTGCTTCGTTTGTTCCCAGTTGGAATCATCACTTTTTACTCGCTTTGGTTCCCAAAGAAACGTAGCTAAACTGAACATCCATTCATCCATTGAACAATCTTCAAATTCCGCCAAATCGACACAAACAAAAAAACACAAAGATTTACATCAGTCACGAAAAAAGACTTCTGTTGTCTTGTGTTGGGGATCTGGTGGCCTTCCTTGTTGCAGTGAAGTTGAAGAACCTTTTCTTAAAGAAAAGTCAGGGGAGTATACATTAGACTCTCAAAATGGAAGGGGAGGGTTTGAACCTTGTAGGTACTGGATCTCAAACAAATAACCAATAAGTTGAAGGTCCCATATGATTCCATGAAGTTGGTTTGTCTCCCCTCCCAACCACAAAAACCATCACACATGTTGTAATTAATACCCCACTTCCCTTCAACGATCCTAACGAGCTACTGAGATTGGGGGGTGGCCAAACGAAGCTTTTCAAGGCTTTCTTCCACCAAGTGTCATGTGGAGAAATCGCTGCAGGCGGTACAATTGGCATTGGGCAATTTGGGACATTGCACTTCACAGCCGTTACTCGCTTTGCCTCAGCTGAAAGGTGACAAAATGTCTGTCCTGAGATTGTTGGGGGGTTCGACGAGTTCATTTTGGTAGGGATGTGAGAAGATAAGTAGAATACACGTAGAGTACAAAATATATATGCATATATATATATACATTTTTCTCAAACACATTACAACAAAAATACATATATAACATGGTTCCTTCCTAAGTGTTTCAACGATTTCACAAAAAAACTGTGTTGGTGCGTCCCAATGGTTTGGTTGAACATACACAAATTGTGGGGGTCGTTCCAAGGAAGTTGCAGGTGAGAAGGGTGGAAAGTGGAAAAGGTTGGCCCAAACTTGGATTTTGGAAAAAGTAAACATATACATATATACCTAGACCTTCCAAAGGGTGCCTTAAATGGTTCCTAAAGGGTGCCAAATTACCATTGTCTTAGGGTTTCATTGACACCCCCCTTGGAAGGTGCTGGTATATATATATATATATAGAAATATTATCCCAAATGATGGTGAAAATCATCCATTTACCATGAAAATGAGACGTTCATGTAGGTAAAAATGCCACTTCCCATCTTGGAGTGTTAAAACTTCCAAACGTTTTCTCCCAAATGGTGGTGCAAAATGGTGATGAATCTCATGGGATCGAATCCGAAAAAAAAACACCCAAAAAACAAATCCAAGGATAGGAGGACTAGTTGGTGGTTTCAACCCAGTTGAAAAATATTAGTCAAATTGGGAATCTTCCACAAATAGGGGTGAAAATATGTCAAAATACAAAATATTTGAAACCACCACCTAGATAAATTTGTATGGTCCGTTTACTTACCTGGTATCTATCTTGACTCTAAGGTAATATCATAGTTTTCCACATAGATACTTTCAAATATACTAACCCAACCATGTCAAGTTGTTTGGAAAAACCAATCGAAATCCCTAAGGTTGTCCCAGTCAAAAACACCTGCGGATCCCAACCACCCACGTGCCACGTGACCGTTTTTCGATCCAAGTGACCATCTACATCAAAAGCACCTTTGGAACAGGTATAGTTCTGACAAGTGTCCCAGCTGGAACACTCTGAACCTCAAGAATCTCAAGAAAAAAAAACACCGCAAGCTGAAATCCGGTAAACTCACCAGTTGAAGGGAGGTTTTGGTAGTTGAAATCCCATTTATTTACCGGGTTTTTAGTACCCATCCCAGGTGGTTGTTTGGTGGGATTTCTTCCAACCATCAAAAGGCATCAGCTGGATCTTCCGTGTGACCACCTGGCAACCTCCAGCAAAAGGTGACCATCTCTGAAAGTTCGCCTTTTTTTCAGTATAAGTTGACCCTTGTTTCAAGAGGTGAAAAACTGATAATACAATGGTGACCAACCCAACTACATGGGGGAAAAAAAACATTTTAACTTATATAAACAAAAACTTTCGTTGTTCTTGTTGAAGACACCAAGAAAAAACAAATCTTTGTCTGGACTTTGCAGGGGTCATTGTATTACCAACCCAAACACTGCACTATTACGGAAAAATCTCTCAAAGGAGCCATGGACTTACATGATTTGCTTCCCCCCATATTAGCAATCAAATGACCCCTGAAAAAAGATCTTAAGATTTGCAAAAAGATCAAAAAGCCATGATGCTTGGAATCCAAGTGAACCAAAAGAAGATTCCTACCACATTGATGTTAGGTGATTGTTGTTTGGATGATGCATCCCATTGGCATTCTATGTGCTTGTAATCATCCCTGCTGCATTTTACGCCGGGATCACAAGGTTTTTCGAGATCCCAGATGCAATGTGCATTTGGCAACGCAGGACATCCACTCTCGCAACCATTGGAGCTGTCACCATCCACATCGAAGAAATTGGCACTGCACGTCCCAGTGAGCTTGCTTTGGTTGTTGGTGGGAACAGGTTTCAAAAAGGGCCGTTTGGATATATCTATAAATATATATATATATACACAAGTAAATAAACATATGTATATAAATATAGACCTAGAAAGATGTGTTTCTATAAAAGGGATACTCCTACATGGATTTAGAGAGAAATTCATGGATTGTTGCAAAAGCCATTGTTCATGCGAATTCGTAGAAGCAGCACCATGAATTTGGGATTCAAACACCCTGCCGATGTTTCATGCATTCGTAAAAAGACATATTCCAGCGAATGTCGCAAAAACACCAACTTGGAATATTCACCTACGATGACTCAAAAATGGCCACATTCTTGGGTAAATGAGGGTATATAATTGTTATTCCAAAAACGATAAATGCATGATCTGTTTTTCTCATCCCTGTGAGATGGGACCCTACCGGTTCTAAATGCAGTTATAACCTCTATAAATGGCCGCAAATAAATGGGTAACTCGGGTTATTTCACCACTATCAATGGAGTTATAACCCTACTACTGTTGATGGTTCAGAAATCCCAGAGAACCACCTGGGATGTATGAAACCCTAAAAATGATGGGATAAACTACCACATCAAATGGTTAGCCAGAATTTGTCCATCAACAGTGTCAATGGCTTAAGACTAGCCAACCCCAACCCAGGTCCCAACGGTCCAACCCGTTGACTTTCCAAAACCATCAGCCCTCCACCTGCAAGTGACGGAGGTACAAGTTGTAGCACTACTGCATCCTTCACAGATTCCTGGGTGCGGTGAAGTGACGGGTGGGTCGAAAGAAGAACAAATATCATACCCTCCCTGAAACTAACAGCTCACCCCTTAAAATAAGCCTCCCCAAAAGGAAAGGATCGTCTCCCAAACCCCAGTTTTCAGGGAGCGTGTAAATCTATCATATGTTGGTGTCCTAGACATCCAAGCCATATTTCAGTCACACCTGGTAAGGATCGGTGTTTGGAAACCTTAAAAGCCGAACCTCGAAACACCGATCCTCACAAGGTATTTGGATGTCTAAGGGTGGTTTCAACCCCATTGAAAAATATGCGTGTCAAAATGGGTCCATCTTCCTCAAATAGGCATGAACATAACACATATTTGAAAACACCACCTAGTATCATAATGTTGTGGAAAAATGAAGGAAGTTGGTGAGCAAATACATCAATTGAAGGAAGTTGATGAAACCCAAAATGTGATCATGTATGAATCCCAAATGCCCCATGTATGCTATATTTGCTTCCATCTGGCCTAAAGTTATGGTGAATGTAGACAAATATTCCTCCATACATGGAGCCTCTGGGCATGATACTTGCCCTAATATCCGACTCATGCTTGGTAAAAGGATTAATTAAACCCATGGAATTTTCCGCCTGCAATTTCAAGCTTTTTTATTAACTACCAGTTGGAGTCACTTATATAGCCATTGAAAGGGTCACTTAACCATCCCAAAAAGAGCACCATCAGAATTGCCAGGTATTCAATCTTTTCTTGGATTTGCTTAAGATGCTGAAAAAAAACAAATTATCCCAACTGTTTTTCATGATTTACCATGGTAGAATCCCCCAAAAAAATCATCCCAAACAACAAATATCCAAGTTTTGGGGGGAGTTTCCCAGCAAGACGGACCCCCGTAAAACACAGGGGTGAATCGCCAAACATAAAGACCCTATACTGTTGTGACACATAGCCTCCCTAAAACTAACAGCTCAAAACCTGAAACACTGGGGTTGGAAGATGAGTTTCCTTTTGCAGCATATTTTCGGGGGCCAGCTCTGCTAGTGTTAGGGAGGGTAGTTGTTTTAGTTAGAAGGCGAATTTGTAAGGGAATGAGATGGAGACAGTAATGCGACACTTTACAATAAGGGATGATAGGGGATGATAAGATGTGAATCACAAGCACTTATTACTTAAACCTGAAAAAAACATTGAAGCGGCAAAAACAACAAGTATTCAAGGATATATCTGGCATGAATAATGAATAACAATCTCAATACGAGATTGATAGATGATGTCTCATGTTCCCATGGTTCCATGTTACTCCTTCTATGACTTGGAACTAGAAAATAGAAACTAATTAATTTCACCATTGAACAGCAGCTCTCTAGAAGAAATTGACAACAAAAACATGTCCCAAACATGTCAAAGCTAAATCCAGAACAGGAAACAAAAACCATTAAGACTTGCTCCCACCCACTTTTCCCTATACATCCAGTCATACCTCCTGAGGTTTGGTGCTTTAGGTATGTATTTGTTAACGTCCAAATGACATCGAACCAAGGGAGGTGGCCGTTTGGATGTCGTTTGGGTTTAATCTTCAATCAAGGTACCATTCGGAACTTCCGGACATTGTGCTTCACAACCATTCATTGCATCATGGTCCAAGTTAAACCAATTCTCATGGCATCGCACCACGGTGCAATTGTCAACTCCTAGCCGGGCACAAAAATCTATTCTCGGCCGTTTATAGGGGTCATGTTACTCCACTTATAACGATCGGCTCGGGGCCCACTTTGTATGGTATCCCATCTGGAAACAAATAATTGATCGACTATTAAGGGTTGAAGTGCAAGATGGGCCCCCGAGCCTATAGTTATAAACATGTTTGGCTGTATAATCTGTATAAACGGCTAACTGGGGGTATTTCACCCCTAAGAGTTATGGGCACAAAAAAAACTGGTGACTGGGCCCACCTTTGTGGAATATGGGCATGGGTCGATGGCCTTCTCCAATATTAGGTAGGTACACAACCTTGGTTTGAACCCATTGAGGTGTGTTTTCGTTTGATATTTTTTTGTGGAAATTAGTACAGCAAAAATATTTCATCACATCCCTAGACATCCAGTCGCCATCCTCCAGTCATACCGAATGTGAGGTGTTTGAACGGGTTATAGATCTACCATTTGTGACCTCGGGACCTCTCCGGAAGTTTCATGTTTTTCCTGTGAATCGGATCATGGCCGCATCTCCTCCACAATGGACGCACAGGCCATGTGCCACTTCAGGACATGATACTTCACAGCCATTCGTGGGATCACCATCCGCATTGGAACGGCCTGTTGTTGCTGTTGTCGAAGATTGGTGACGTGGCCGCATGTTTGGGTGGCATAAGGTGGCATATATATATATATATAAATACCCAAGAGGATTCATGGGACTGGTATATATTTTACCTACAAAGTGAGCCCCCAAAACCAGGTATGAGTAGGGTCCAGTTGTAGCTCCACAATAACCCCTATTTATCAGGCCGTTTGTAGGGATTATAACTCCATTAAAAACTACTAAGCGGCCACTTTGTAGGGTATATGTATCTACATTTTGTCGATATATTATGGTAAATCTAATGTAAATTAAATATACGTACTATAGATACATGGAATCTTGTGGGATACTAGAGCTGCAAACAAAATGATCTGAGGAAAATGCCATCACCAAACTGGTTTTGATCCCGATTCTCGTGCATGGAGCTTTGGTTCTTCCGTTTTAGAGTCCAGGACCAGTCCTTACCCCAGACATCCAAAATCCGCCAAATACCTGGTAAGGAGGTGTTTGGAACATTTTGGAACCCCTAAAAGCCGAACATCAGGAGATGTGAAAGGTGGTTCAAATACGTAGTCACCATGTGTTTGGATGTCTAGGCTTACTACTCTTGTCATCCACTAGTGGTTTTTGTCAGAAACACCCTGGTTGTTTAGGGGATATAGTGGATGAAATCGTACCCACTTATGTGCTTGTTTTCACAAACTATGATTTTTGGATCCCTAATAAACCACCAGGATTCAATGGAAAGTAAAAGGGTTTTTTATCGGATGCTCATATGTATGTTGGTTGCACCACCCATTTAAACAACACACTTGTCAGTCAAGGGAATCTTCCCAACCTTTTTTGGAAGAACATAAGGAAAAAAATGTTGGAAAGAAAACCACCACTAGTCGAGTGACTGGCATCTGCAAGGAGGGAACATCATCACAACAGATCGCTACAAGTAGAATAGGCTATATTGGTATATTTATACACAAAAAACAAGCAACAACCCATCAATTCAATTTCTGTGGTGCTTCTTATTTTTCTGTTGGCAAAGCAACACAAAACACCAAAGACAGCGACAAACATGACACTTTAAAGGAAATCATTCCAAACCAAACTTGGAACCTTAAAAGTCCCTTTCCAAAGGTTTATTTTGAATTGGTCTTAGGGTTTCATCATGTTACATCTCAGTTAGTTCACGAAACTCGAATGGGGCTCCCAGAAAAACTTGGATTTTTAGGACCTTATGCCAAGCTGAGGGCCTTCTCATAAGGTGATTGGATCCCTAGGGTAATACCAAGGCAGCTCAAAATGTCATTCGTGGCTTACCTTCATGATCCCAGTTGGGCCACAACCCCCGGTCAAAAATAGGGTGTTTCACAAGAATGCCCCCAAAATGGCATGAAAGTTGTGTCGAGACCTTTTCAGATAATCAAATCACTCATATATCTCATATAGTACATGTGACCAGCAGATACTACTGTCACCATCACTTTGATTTGCATCACTGCTCATGAAAACGTTGAGAGACTCGAACATACTGGAACCTATGTAGTGTTGCTTGAATTTTCTGCCACACACAACAGGGGAGCCTTTAGAACGAAACTTGGGGTTTTGGTGGTTTTTACAAGGGCAAGCGCCAACCAACCCTCATAGCACCCAAACCCTCCCGAATAATCACAATCCCACAAGATGGGCCCCGAGCCGATCGTCATAAATGGAGTTATACAACCCCTATAAGTAGGGTGAAATAACCCCAGCTACCAATTTCTAAGATCATTTATAAGGGTTATAGTTATAGTTATACTGATAACTCCATTTATAACGATCGTAGGGGCCCAACTTGTACGGAATCACACCTAGGTCACATTGAACACTGGTACAGGTGGACACATCCGCACATGCCGTACACGAGGCACCATCCACACTGGGACAAAGAACCTACCGAATCTATGGGTCACATGATCTGCCCTTGAAAGCTGGAAGTTGTCATTACCCTCCTTGGGAGAAGGAGATTCGCATTTGGAAACCACCATTCTTAAAGGCTGTGTTAGTTTTAGGGAGTGTGACAAAAAATTGACAGACACACACACACAACATTTTTTTGTTAAGGATGATTGGCCAAACTTTCACACTCAGGAGGGATAGATTTCAATGATAACCAATGATTTTATCCTGCCATCTTAACACGCAAATTGCAATCGGTTGAAGATGAGGACAGAATCCGAAGGCAAGCTACGTTCAACTCAACAGATTCAAGTTGAGGCCATTGAACGGAAGGATGACTCCTCAAAAAGGTTTAAAAAAACAAACAAACCTTTTATAAGGGCAAATTTGAAGGTGACGATCTGGTGCATTCAAGTTTTTTCAACATCTCCAGGTCGATGCCTCACATCCCGTGGAGATCTTATGATCCGCATCATAGTAATTGCCTCATGATCCGCATCCGTCAAAAGAAGGGGGGGAAACGGGAACACAAATTTCTCGGAGATTATCGGGACAAACCAAGCTTCCCAGGGCAAAATCCTTGTGTTTCCCACACACTCAATGTATGGGATATTTACCTACATGAACGGTTCATTTATTATGGTAAATGTAGGTCAATATACCATACATCTGGCCAAATGGAAGAATATTTTACCAACCTAGATCTCACTGAAATAGCCGGGGATTTCTCTACTTTTCACCACCATTTCAGGGCCCAGGTCATGTAAAATCATCCGCCCTACTTGCTGGCTCATATCTTTCCTGTAAGTTCACCCTATTTTGGGGGACGAATTTCCACCAGTCTTACAGAGGTTGATTGTAGAATATAATCCAACTTACTGACTCTACCATTTTCACCACGAGATCAGCCATGTGTCTACACCACAACTTGTTTTTCTCAAATATATAGTTACACCACACCCCTTGACAAAAAACACCAAAACAATGTGTATATATAATATAAAAAATAATTATGTATCATTCTATGTTGTTTTCCAACACCAACATCACATAACTTATCGAAGAACAAAACAACCCCCTACACATCCCTACACAGCAGAAAACACTTAAAATAGCAACAACTCAAACCCGGCGTTTTCAACCAACAACTCAAACCCAAGATTCGGTGACATTTCATCAACTCGCAAGTGTTGGCCTGACGACGAGAATTTCCAGCGACGTCCAGAATTTCCAAAGTCATAAAATAAACCCCGAAATTTAACATAGATACCCCAAATGACGGTGAAAAAAAATGTATCTCCTTTCAAATATGGCTATATTTTGGATATCTATGTTGAATTTCAGGCGGGTAAGTGCCAGATGATTCAATTCGTGACCATCTTATTCACTGGTTAGGGGTCAGTTAACCTTTGAAGGAGTCACTTAACCATCCCAAAATGGTCACAAAGAATTGCGGTGGCAAACATATTTGGATAATTTTGGATAAATGTTGGATGAATTTAGAATACATCTTAAGAGGCACAATATACATAAAACATAAACCATAGAGACATCTTCTTAAAAAACATATAGGTATATATATATACATCGTTTTATTATTATTTGTATCATTTATCCATCAACAGAAATAGAAGTACATCTTTCTTTCATATCGTTTTAACCCGCACAAAATATCTACAAGGTGGGCACCTATATGAATGAAGTTAAATATAACCCCTATAATTCTCTAATCTATAAATGAGCTTATAAATCGGTATAGTACCTACCTAGTAACTCCAAAGTATGCAACAAAAAAAAATATGCATGTCACTTGGGAAGGTACCATCACTGGGGTAATTTCACCCCCATAAATGGCGTGATGGACCCCCATCTATCGAGGCCTCGTGACAATGCACGCATTCGGCGTTCAAGGGAAAGGAACATGTATCTTCGCAACCATTGCTGGCATTGCCGTCCGTGTCAAAACCTTCGGTTTTGGAAAAAGGCCAAAAAATAGAAACAAACAACTAACAACAACTAGCAACAGCAGGAAACAATAAACAATTAACAAAAACAACATATTTGTGCTCTGGGGAAAGTGAGGTAGAAAACTGGGCGACAAAAACATGGATCTGATTGGATCTGATTTTTTTGGCCGGAAGCGAAGAAAGGGAGTGATTGAAATCATTTCAAACATTCACATAGATTTGCTTAAGGTGGTTGGAAACATATTCCCCAAATGGTTCTTTGTTGGTGATTTCCCACGGTGGAGAGTAAAAAATCACCTTCAACAAACAAGAGTTCAACAAAGTGTTTGTCAATTAGGGCCTCACCTGGCAATAATATCTACCTGGCAATTCTGCTGTTCAAAGTTGCAAGTCACTTCCATGTAAAGATACAACCAAAAGCTAGAAAACAAACATGCTTCTGCTTCAATACTTGTTTGTTTAGACTTTTAAGAGAAACAGGCAGCAAGCAGAACCAAGATTTTACCAAAACCTATCTAGAAAATGTGATTTGCCAATACTTGTTCAATTAGAAGTTTATTGGCATAAACAACAAACCAACACCGAATTCTACCATAAGATAGATAACGTAGGTTTTCAATACTTGTTCAATTAGAATTTTGTATAAAAAAACAAATTGTTTATAGTTTTTGCTGCAATTCCACCCCACAGTTGTTGGACATCAACATGTGAGCTTTATCTACTCTTACTGTTGAGTCAAGAGGCTGTTATTATAGCATTTGACCGCCTTGCAATTGTCCACGGTAGTGCAAGAGGTACAAGTGCCACCACTCACATTCCTGGTCTGTGGTCATGTGCTGATGCTACCAGCATTGGGAACGATTCCCACCCAGTCAAGTCGAACCGGACCCCAAGTGGTGAGGGGGACCATGGGTGAAAAGCTCGTGTGGATCGAATCTTTGAAATTTGAAACCTGAAAATTTTTAGTACAGTACCGTATATCAGTATATCATTTTATTGTTATTTAATGTTCATGTCCAACACAAATCTAAAGATTACATTGATCATACGCACAAACACTTCGAAACCTCACAAACGAAAACAACACTAACAAAAGAACACAGAAACGACGGTGTTTCAAGTTTCAACATTTCAAACGTGAAGCCTGTTGTCATGTCATGTCCTAACCACCGAAATGTTCACCACAGGTCTTAGCTTGACCAAAGACCCCATACACAACATGATCCAAGTGTTTTGTCGTGTTTTGGCACCCCACCTACCATGGGATTTTCCCACATGCTGTTTTCATGTTTAGGGGTTTTAGCAACCAATATTTTGAAGAAACTTGAAAATACATCATTTTTCCGAGTTACCCTAAATGAATAATTAACTAAACACACTTTTTCGAAGTTTCATAACCAAAAAACAAACACCGACCCACACCTCCCCCTAAACAGCTCACGTTTTTTGGCCAATCAAGTTTCACAATCAAAAAAAACACAACACCTCCCCTTCATATAACCTGTTTAATCCAAAATCCATACATGCGCCCAAAAAAAACATCGAAAAAAAAAACACCTGGCCTAAACTCGATGTGTTTTTGTTAAACCCAAGTTTCATACATGTGCCTTCACATCCATTGCTATTATCACCATCAAAGTTGAAATGATTCGGTGGGCACGAGGTCAACTTATCGCACACATCTGGCTGTGAACATTCCAGGCATAGACCCCAAATCACACGCCTCGGTCGACACGGTCATCCCCCCATGAGTTGGAACCCTTTACAAGGGGATATACCCAGTAAAAAAGCTATACCACCTTAATGTCAATTTATATATAGTGGGTATTTAAAAGGGGATACCACCTTAATGATCAAGAATAAACGCCATATGCACCTTGATCAATACCAACGTGATATCAGGTGTAGTCATGGGGTTGATCTTGTTTTTTTGGGGGGCCCGCTCTCTGGCTGACTCTAAGGGTTCTCATACCATTTTTCCCGGATGGATTTTTATATGAACGACTAAAGTCGAGTCAAAAAATCGAATGGTCATATACACACGTGGGGTGATCTACCTGGAACCTGATGGCCATTCATTTGCAAATGGGTTAGCTATCAATTGGATGATTCCAAACCAAATCCTTACCATGGAAAAATGCTTGGGAAATCAGCATTTTCCAGCCATTCAAAACTGGTCGGCTCTAGGGTTTGCTCGTTTCCTGAACTTGAGACAAGTTTCCGTGTATTTGATTGACCGGTTTATGAAGTTCCACCTGATTTCTTTCATAGATGCATTGTATGCACTCACATGGTCACGACGTTCTGATTTCTGATTCAAACTCGCCCTCTAATAGATTGAGTGTACTGAAATCTTCTTGCTTCCTACACTGGTGGATCATTCTGAGGAACCTTGTGGCCGTAGAAAGCATACCAGTCTCAAATTTGTGCTCCACCCTTAGCACGTGCCTCTGTTCATACTCAGACATGTGCTCCCACACGAAAGTGTTCCGTGGAGACGGTGATTCCACAAAAGCTGGGTCAAAATACTTGAGAAGGTGATCAGGCACTTTGCGACGTGATCTTGAAGCATCATCACCACCATGGGAGCCATTGGAGGAGCTTGCCATGTCAAGAAAGATGAAAGAATAGAAACAAAATAGCCAAGATAGCATCGTTCTTTGCAACATGCATTCCTGTTTGGCTTCAGGATTGTATGATCGCATGTCTGAACCTACAAAAACTACAAATTTACGTGATGTAGATGATTTTATTATATATACATTTGCATGAGATGATGTGATTCCCTAGGTATATATACCATGAGCCCCCAAAACCTACATGTTTAGAGATGTTTATGGTAAATAACCTGGTTTTTAGGTGGCCCAGAGCGTTATTGTCTATGGTTTTGGGGGTTCATGGTATATAACTTTACACCCCTGAAATTTGACGTTTGTTAAGCCCACCCGCAGGTCTAAAGCAGGCACCATTCCCATGACGGATCCATGGGACTGGTATATTTACATTCATTTACCATAAAAATCAACCAGTAGATAAATATACCATACACGGATCCTCTGGCATTTTTTGGGAAATATCTGTTCAATATTTTTTTGCCGGAGAAATGCGTTACCGTCCAAAAAAAGAAAGGCAACCAGATTATATAAAAATAAATCCCTCACATGGGAGGACAACCATATAAGCTTGTATGTTGGGGATATTGTTGAATGCCATTTCTTGCATGGTGTTCCTGATTCCCAACCCTTCTTCAGGAGCTTCTCTGCCAGAGAACGCAGATGCTTCAGATCCTCTCCTTGCACAGACTTTTTCTTCAGTAGCTGTGCAGAATTGGCTTCAGCCTTTTTCAGACTTTCTTCAGTGGCTTTCTGCTCAGACGCCAATTCCTTCTCAGACTTCTTCTGTTCTCTCGGAGACCTGGATCTCCTCACCACATTCCTTGGGGGGACCATTGACCCCGATCGGCTCCTCGACGCCGATCCGAAGGTCGCCCTCTCCCAACCTTGCGGTACCACCCTATGGAAGTTGACTTCCGGTGGTATCCCATCGAGAAGATCTCCGAGAACTTCGGGGTTGTGTCTCACCATGTGGTGAAACGCTCGCATCAACCCACCTGATAATCTGAGGAGTTGCACCAATGTTATTAAACAGTGCTTACTAAAATGTCCTGATGGAAGGATCATAACGATCGTTAGTAAGTTGGCTTATTTCACCTCTCTACGGGGCGTAAAGCAACCTGCTTATTATATAGTTGCTGTAATTTTAATCCATTTACCCTTCGTACCACCAGGACATCCCAGTAGCTCCTAGGTCCTATATATGCTTCCAACCCCACATCTTTGCAGAAATTTCAGCTTGAGGAATATGAAGAAGGTCCTAATAAGGCACTAATTTGGTGGTTAATAGAACCCTTGGCCTTATTTCTTGGGTAAGGGTGGCATTGGGAGGGGTTCCTCTTAGATTCCCATGATCCAAACACGAGGCCCAAATTCCCAACAAAAGCCCAGTGATAGAGGCAGAGTTCATCTAATATCACATTTTGTCCGAGATAAACGTGAAAAAAAAGGCCTTTTTGAAGCTTTTTGCTAGTTAAGCCCTGGCTGTTTTTACAGGTGGGAGGCTACCAATTGATCACTATGGGGGTTACAAGTGAGCAGTGAAACAAGAAAAGCTGTTCATATTCCATCATGGATACTGTATACTAGTTGTTTTTTGGTAATGATCCAGTACAAGTACCCTATGATTTTGAGGATTCTGGAGTTCTTGAGCTCCTCGGGTAGCATAATCCCAACCCACACGACCAAAACATCTCTTCGTTGTGGACGATTTCACTCCTACAAAAGAGATGAAATTCTAGGATTGTCAATGTGGAGCTTTGGATGAAAAGTAAGTCAGTTGTAAGTTACAGTTACATGGAAGTTTACAATCGATTCAAAAGTTGAACCTTATCTTAAACATGTTCTACAGTAAAAACATATTTAGGTTTGAAGATGGATTGGAATCAAATAAAACAAACATACTCCCAAAATCATGATATATTTGAGTATGATGTTTGACATGGTAGTAGAACCTTTATTGAAATCTTGAAAAAATCAAACTTCCGGTATTTCGCGAATCATCCTCGATTCCAAATCAAGTCACGGACAGGTAGTTTCACAGCCATTGTCAGGAGCACCATCCACGTCGAAGTAGTTGCCTCAATGTTTATCCCAGATGCGCCGAATGTACGGCAAACCATTTACCTACAATACCTGAAAAATGACCACGGCAACAAGGGAAAAGGTAGGTTGATATTCCCTACATGAGAAAATTTGTTCAAAGGGCCACTTCTATGTTGTGATGTGTTGACTCTGGTATCAGCAGTTTGTGTGTGTGTGTGTTTATTTGCTTGCGGTTCTTCATTTGCCACATTTTTTGTTTGCCTGTTAAAGTGCTAACTTTCCCATCACACATGCACTAAACATCCCTAAAAGCCAAACAGCCTTGAACCAACAATTCATCTGGAACCCTATTGAAGGTTGGAAGTGCGCGTAAAAGTGGAACATCTCTGGGGTGGATTTGTTTACTTCCACAAGCACGTTTGCCCCTTGCAAAAAAACAACCTCACTGAGTGTTAACGATGAATTAGTGACTGCTCACCTGCAAATGAACATGGATACCCCAAAAATTACCATGATGGAGTTGCCTTGGGCATCCTTGCGCTATCCATTTCTCAAATTTCCCTGAAAGCCATGATGGTTGGAAAACTGTGGCCTTTCCTTTTGGGTTTTGGTAAGATTTCACGGGTAAACGGGTAAACTCATTTTTGAACTTCCAGGGGTGGAGGAAGGACAACTCATTATAAATACCCAAGGGGGTAGTAAATTTGTATAAGTTGTATAGGAATTTGATAGATTTGATAGTGACTTGTTTAAAGGGTGAATTCAGGTGGATGAGATTCTCACAATTCAGGAGCCTATCGTTATAAATGGAGTTAAATACATCCCCTACAAATGGCCTCATAAATGGTAACTGCGCCTGCGGCTCTAACCCCTACAAAAGGAGTCATACCCTCCGTGAAACTCACATGGCACCTGAAAATTGATGGTTGGAAGACTACATCTTTTTGGGTTTCGGCCTATTTCCAGGGAGTTGGCTGTTAGTTTTAGGAAGTGTAACCCTACGTACTTATAACTGGTAAAGGCCCACTTGTGACTTACATATCATTCATATTGATAGAACTCATTCCAAGCTTTAACAAAACCCCTGTTGTCGCAGTCTCTAACTCATCAGTCTGATCATATTTTGTACCCACCGGAATGCATATAGGCTTTGCTGCTGTCCCCTGATAAATCATGATGACAAAGGGTTGATGAAACCATCATTTCAGACCCTAAGGGGTGATAAAAAAACACCCAAACCCTGTGAGCTTTGTGGCAATTTTGGAGTTTTTGTCATCCGCCCATAAATATCATTCCACGAACGACAAACAAATTCTGGAGGATTCCCTTGCAAAAGAACATCTCACGTGGTCTTAAATCACGATAAATTAGTGACTAATTAGTGACTATCAAACTAGAATTGAACAATGGACAACCAAAAATTACCATGAAGGAGCTACCTTGTTCTTTTCAAAACGGCCAATATTCGGGTGCATCCAATTTCTGAACTTTCCAGGCTACGAAGCATGGAATTGCATCATCTTTGGCGTTCCAAGTTGCTATGACATTCCAATTTTTCACAAACCTCTGGACTTTCACAATGAACGCAAGTTCCTGCGACCGGGAGGTCCGCGGCGAGGTTTAACAAAGAACACCTTTGACCTTGAAGGGTGTGGAAGGTTCCAACAGCAAAATGACAGAAAAAAATCACATACAAACATTGCCCATAGCATACGTACCTACATCTATCATAAAAGTCAACCAAATGCAGGTAAATACACCATACATTGAGTGTCTGGGTTATATACTTGGATTTGCGACTGGCTGTTCGATCCCAATGGAAACAGTGAATCAACAAATAAAAGTATTCCCACCCAAACGGTGGTTTAAGAAAGGTGATCTATGCTGGTACAAAGTGAGAAAAAGAAGTCACTTTATGCACATCCAAGTATAGTGACTAACTTCCTCAGAATCCGATTTACCCTATGGACCAGTATATGGACAACTACCTTATGTGAGGTAAAATTAACAATCCACTTCCAACTGCTCTTCTTCCAAGTGTTCCAAAATGCCATCCTTTACCAGTTGGTGATCGAACCACCCATTTGAAAAAATATGTTCGTCAAAATTGGAAAGAATCATGGTTCAGTGGACCCCCATATTGACCCCCCATGATTCAGTGAACCCCTATGTTCAGATGGTGGGTCAAAAATTGGAAAACATGTTGTTTTTAATGACCCCCACTAATGGTGGCAACTTTCCTACCTCATCTTCGCTCGATGGGTTGAACCATGTTCCACTATATGATGCGAGGAAGAGTAGAAACATATGGGAATTTGCATTATAAGGTTCCAAATATGCTATCATTAACAAAAAAAATCTATATTTGATGACAGATGTCTATAAATTGACCCACCTTCCCACCCATAATCCCAAGTTTGCCTTGTGGAACCGGAGGACAAGTCTCCTTTTATCCAGAAAAACACAACGGAAGACCTAAAGAAATGAGGAAAAACGAAAAAGAACACATGGGACCAGATTTATGCATGAAATATTTACCTACATTTACGCAAAAAGTATAGGTAAATATGCTCAATACATCAAGCAGGGAACATATTGGTTCCAATATTGAAGGTCCAGAACCATTCTTGTTCAGCTGCGTTGTCCTAATCTCATCATCAACAAAAACAAACTGACACTAGACATCCAACATCCTCCAAATACCTGGCGAGGATAGGTGTTTGGAACCCTTAAAAGCCTTCTCAGGAGATGATTTGGGGTTTCAAACACCTGGTATTTGGATGTCTAGGGTGATCTGTTGATTCAAGGGAACTTAAAAATCAACTTGATCACTTCACTTTGATTTGCCCTGTGGAAAACAACATCGCTGTTGAATAATTAGTTAATCAAACATAACCGCATAACCCCCTCCCCAGAAAAAAAACATAGCAACCAGAAAAGGAACAACAACAAACAAGTCAACAAATCAAATCTTCGGTATAAAGAACTCAATGAGTTTGTTGGTTGTCAACCCAGCAAAATTCTCAGAATGGACATCTTGCCCCATGTTTAGGATTGAACATGTCAAAAAACGTAACCAACATGTTCAACTGTTGGTTGTTGCACCACACGGTCTTTCAGAGAGTCTACCAGGGTTGGAATAGATCAACTTCAGCTGGGAGAAAAAAACAGTTGGGAGATGCGAAGTGGAACATCACAGTGGCAACAAAATTCCAGTGTAATACCCAGATGCTCCATGGGACTGGAAGATTTACTTGCATTTACGGTAAATTTAAGCCAAAGGTAGGCAAATATCTCATACACCTGGGGCATTTGGGATATGAGGTGCATCAAAATCCCGTAAGATATTGGATCTATCCCCGCATCCAGGATGCCCGTGGAGAGTGAAGGTTTAGTTGGAGATACCCGAGCCTAAAATGTAAGAATCCTGGTGACTCTTACTGGGTGGAGGGGTGAACCCAATGTAGATACAGGAACCGATTGAAGCACATAGTTATTAAGGGAGAAACGAATGGGTCATGGGACGTTTAGACTTGAAGATTTTATTTTACTATATTTACTGTACTAGAAGTGGATTCGGGATGACTAAAAAGAATTCAACACGTGCGAAAACAAACAAATCTACGGTAGGTTGTGTTTTCAACCCTTCTGAAGGATCATTTCCTCACTGTTCGGGGCTAAACAAATCCCAACTTTAGCGCAAGGACCACCTAATAAATCAGTGGTGCAAAAAAGACCTATATGATTGAAACTATCTTTAGAATATTCCGCAAGTCACAAAAAATACCCTCTTTTAAAACTAACATATTTCATAGACCCCTTCAAAAAATGGTGTGTTCAGGGGCAACTGCTAAGTTTTTAGGGAGAGTAAAGATGGTTCAAGCATATCTCCTCGCAGCCGTTGGAGAGATTTCCATCCTCGTTGAACCAGTTCTTTTCACCTCGGAGGACTCAGGTGGGTTGGGGGCAAATATGAATTACCCCCCAGAAGTTTAACTGACATAGCCCCTGAAAAGTTACCGAAACCCAATAGGAAAGGATCGTCTTCCTGGCCCACCACTTTTCAGGGTCTACTTAAACTTTGGTTGTGTAAGAAATTTGAGGTTGAAGAGTTTGCTGTTTCTTTTTGGAGATGGTGATGCTATATCCCTATAGACATGCAGTCATACCTGGTGACTGAATGATCTGAATGTTTGAAGCCCCAAACATCCTTTCACGCCTATCCTCACCAGGTATGACTGGAGGATTTTGGATGTAATAAGGTAATGAAAAAAAGTTCCCTCCCATCTTTCCACTTTTTTTACATGTTTTTTCCGGATCTTTTTTGGGACGCATGAATTCGGAATCCTTGCAATTTCCCGCTGGTTTCGAAAGGTATAGAATCTCAAGGAATATCCCAACCACTTGAGCACTACGAGGCGGGCCCCTACGATCGTTATAAATGGAGTGAAATAACCTCTATAAGTAGGATGAAAAAAACCCACTTAGCAATTACCAATTTATATAAGGCCATGTTTTTCAGGGTTATAAGTTGTATAACTCCATGAAATATCACGATCCGATCGGGGCCCACCGACAATGGCAACTTGTCACCCTGAGGACCCCGACATGAGATCTTGTTACAGGTCCCAGGCCTGGAGATCGAACGTAAAGTTCAGTGGGTTGAAGGTAGCGTTTTTATCACCCAATTGGCTGTATATTTGACATGTATCTAGCCCTCAAAAAAAAACAGGTATAGTCCCTGCCTTCTAGGGGATTTAAAAAAATCCCTATACCATCTATTACCAGAACCATAATAATCCTATGACGGTGGGATTGGTCCCTCTAAGAATCAGTAGGGACCCTCCCAGTTGGGAGGGGTTTCTTTGAACCTGCATTTCGCAAGGGTGTTTTGAGATCCTGAAAATGACTAGCCACTTTTGAGGGGTTTTCGGATTCTTAGGGCAAGATATTACCCTCTGGTGAATATATACATTGAACTTAAATGCAAGTGCAGAAAAACAAATGTTCAATAGCTAAACCTTTCCAGCTTCTGCACTCCCTACTCAGTCATTTCGGACCATGAAACAAACATTTCAACTTCATTCCTACTAAATAATTATATGTATTCCCACAGGGTTTGCCACCAAATGATCCATGTATAGTATCCGTGCAAGTCCAAGACTGTAAAAATAAAAGTCACATGGATTTGTTAATTGAACATCCTTAGTAAAACAATGGTCTTTACGGGAAAACCACTAAAAATCATGGTCTTTGGAATCCCAGGGGTATATTGACCTACATTTAGCCACAGGAATTAACATGAATTAACCATTCATCTGTCGGTAAATATACTCTTCGTCTCATGGATGCCAACAAACTACACAGCTCTTCATATTGAATTTGCGACTGGCCACGATGCTTGGAAAAAGTTCCAAACATATTCTCTCAAATGCTGGTTGCATGGTGATTTACCTTGGTAGGATCCGCTAAAAATCGTCCAACAAAAGCAAATCCGAGTCATTTCGTGCCCGTTTTTTTGTTGCCCCTCCCCTTTCCTTCCGCTTTGACGCAATTGCAACTCTCCGCGCCTGGTGCAACTGAGACAATTGGCATGATGCAACGTTGCACAGCCAGCCTCGCAACCATTCCTGATGGAAACCGCAAGTGACCGGCGTTTGCCGTAAAGTTAGCGATGGAAACAACCAAATTTCAAATTATGTTGTTTTTTGGATCATGGATCCCTGTGTTTTTGTTGAGTAATGTTGATGATTATTGTGTAAAGAAAACATGTTTTTTGTCATGTCCCAAGTGAGGTCCCTACACTTGCACTTCATTGTCTTGAATACATAAGATACATAAAGACATATTCATTCGATTTGCTTGACTTTGATCCACGGATTGAACAAGTCCCCCAGTTCATCATTTCCGCTGTTTCATCTTCGGGGTGGAGATCTATATGTCGTCCGTATAGCTGGCCAACGTTGCGATGTGTAAACTGCTCGGACCGAGCGGTGAGACCTTTTGTGTGAAAAAATGAAGATCTCCTAAACTTCACATGAATGCTCATCAGGCTACGTATGAACCAACTTTGGGATGCACCTATACCCTGTACATCCAAAATCCGCCAAATACCTGGTGAAGATAGATGTTTGGAACCCTTAAAAGCAAAACCTCAAGAGATGTTTGGGGGTTCAAACACTCAGTCACAAGGTATGCCTGGATGTCTATTGGGATATAGCATCACCATCTCCAAAACGAAACACCACCAAAGTTGGAAGACGATCCTTTCCTATTGGGTTTTGGTAACTTTTCAGGGGCTATGTCAATTAAACTTCTGGGGGGTAATTCATATTTGCTCCAACCCACCTCAGGAGTGCATTTTTTTGGTTCCAGGAGTGCATTTTTTTGGTTCCAGGAGAACCAAGTAACGCAGCTGTCTCATCCACATCGAACCAATTCGTTTCGCACATCACTGAACTGCACCTTCTTTCACCTGGGCTGCAGGACCAAGGCAGCTGGAAGAAATACTCAACAAAGATGTATTTCTAGAAGCAGGTACACCCCTGAAGTTTAACATGGAACCTCAAGAAGGAGATCTCATTTGGAAAGCATCATTTTCAGGTTCTATGTTAAACTTTGGGGGGTGCACTCCCTTTGGCATATTGGCCTTGGGTCAGAACTATCCAAACCATAAAATCCATAAATCACATGGGATAAATCCGTAGCCTCATTTGAAAATGCTCCGCGTGGTTTCTGAGATCGCATCATGGATCATGGCTATATATCAATCATTCAGATCTTTCAGTCTCTGAATTTCGCAGCAAATGCCGAATTCATCACACTTTCGATTCGATCAATTTGTCTGGCCAACTTTGAATCGACATCCCATTTGTTCACAACAAACTCTCGGCAGTTCCCAAAACAAACGTCTCGCGAGGTTCATATCCCCGCGGAACCCACGAACGAATCACCACAACAACAAAGGTTTGTTTAAAAAAAACATCATTATCACAAGCCCCCTTATTGAAGGGACGTGAGGCGTCCCCCAAAAGAAGGGGGGGAACATTCATCCTTAAACATCACACAAACAAAATCGGAAGGCAAATCATCACTTTTTTAAGCCCCTAAAGGTGACGTTAACAAAACCTCCCCCCCAAAGTAGTCGGGAACATGCTTGTGTCCCAAACCCTAATGTTTTTGTTGAAGGCGTGCTGCGAAAGGTGCCAACCACCCCCAGCTAATTGCGATCTTTTGCTCATCATTTATAGGGAAAATCTGATCATACCAAAAGCTCGTTTGCTACGAGTAGCACAGCCCAGCTGTAAATCAACAGAAACCTGTAGATAACATCTTCCTGAGGTTTGATAGTTGAACCTCCTAAAAAATGTACCTGCCTTAAAAAGCATCACCCCAAAAAAACTCAGGCACTGTTGACGGTTCAGAAAACTGGCGAACACCACCTGGATGTAACAAAACTCTGTAAAAAAATGAGATAAACTAGCAACCTCAAGTGGTGATCGCAGGATTTCTTCCATCAAGAGCATCAACTATACTAAAATTTAAAAGCAATTCCATCAATTAGTGCTTACAACACACTACTAAAACACCCTAAACCTCAGGTATAAAATTGGTAGGGTTTTGTTTTCGACCGGGCCTCCATTTTCATGACAAGTGGTGCAAATACCATACGCCACCGTTGGGCAAAGAATCTCACAACCTTGGCTAAATGGGAGCCCAAACGTTGCCGGCTGGAACTTGGGTTATTTCTTTTGGGAGGTATCCCTTAGACATATAAGGATCCATGAGATAAATGTATGTACTATATGAATGTATTAATATATAACATAAATATATATATATATATTGTTCTACATGGAAATGTTTGATTGTTTTTTTTAAGGTAGATGGGATGGTATGGGAATGTTTTTGGGTGTTTGGAAGGTAAAGAACGATCATAGCTATTGAACACCTGTAGTTTGTTGTCTAGTTGGATGATCAGTATCACCGTTCGTCAAAAAAAACTCTTGCTTCGTGAAGCATTTCTCAGGGGTCATGAAATGACCAGCCCAAACAATGCACTATTTGTTTTGCAAATCACTCGAAAATAACTATACGTAGATTTGCATCACGTACATCTGCTCCCCTAAACTTAGATTTAATTAAGATGATTGGAAAAAGTTCCAAACATATATCCCAAATGGTGGTCCAATGGTGATATAGCAAAAAAATCACCCAAAAATCAAATCCAAGCAAATATATGGATCCCATTTAATGACCCCTGTCTTCCAAGAATTCGGGACCAATGCCTTTGGTGGCAGCTCTAAAGGATCTCCTTTTGGCAGGTAAGTCCAGTCACTTCGTGTCAGCAAACAATTTCTAGGTACCTATAGGATCCATGGGATTGGTATATTTACCTACATTTATCCTGAATTTATGGTAAATGTTGGTAAATATTCCATACACGGAGCATCCGGGGTAGATTAATCCGTTTCAAGCCTTCGTAATTGAAACCGCCACATTCAAATAAAGTCACCCCATGTTCGGAATCATTGAGCCAATAAAACCTTGTTATGGTAAGAATGAGCGGCTTTGAACTGTGTATTTCAGGGTTTGCGATGTTCATGCCTCCCCCGGCATAAACATCACAAATACTTTTAAACCTGTGAGACTCATTGAGGCTCTAAGCCACTGATGTTAAAAGCTCCATACACAAGGGGACATTCATCGCAAACCCTCCTTTTCCTGGTCCTCAATGATAAATCTGTCATTTTTTGTGGCAAACAAATAGTCAGCATCATTTTTTTCGTCTGAGGCGCCATTTCGAGCATTGCCATCTTCATCATAGTAACCCTCATGACCTTGAGATTCACAAGGTCGAGTTGAGTTGGCACTGGTATCCCGCGAGGTATGATATACCAAATTGGATTCGAGTTGGGGGAACTTGAGGGCCCTACCGCTCCTACGCAAACTGATGGATCCCAAAACCTCAGCACCTACAAAAGTTATTGACTGCAAGTTGAAAGTCTATCCAAACTATAGATATCTTCCAAATCCCTATGGGATCCATGTATGGCATATTTATCTACATTTACTATAAAGTAAATCAGCTAAATGTAGTTAAATATGCCATACATATGGATGGTATGGGCGAAGCATTTGTTTCATATATCTTTGAGTTTACAGAACTTTTCAGGTGTTACTACATTACCAGCCCAAACAACGCATTGAATCTTGAAGGGCAAATCCTTCAAAAGTACAATACACGTTCATTGTTTGACCCCTCCAAGATGGATAATTCACTGACCCCGACTGACCACGATTTTTCAGGGGGTGTATTTCCTTCAGAGTTGATTCAAGTCATGCTGATGCTTTGCATGCCTGTGATCTCTCCTTTGGCCCTTCTGGTTTTCACTGGCTCAACCGAGTGGAGGATGCCTCGACTGCCTCTCATAGGAGCTGCCATGCTCAAGATCCATACCTTCTCTACGATGCTCAAAATTTCATGCCCACCAGTATGGAGCATGTGTGGGAAAAAGTGTGATTTATATAAACATATGACAAAATACAAATAGAAGCAGCAATCAATGAATCAGAAACCGATTTCATCATCTCAAATCAAAAATCAATGAATCCTCTGCCTGTGGTAGTTTCAACCTTTCAAACAAGTTTGCGCTTCCACTCCTTTGGACTTTCAATACTTTCCATTCAGCCCCATTTCATCTCCAGGATTCGAAAAGGACATTAACATCTTGAGAGATTTATTCAGCGCGGGATCTACCATATAAGTAAACTACCAGTAAGCATACATCTTGGTCGTCAATCCCCTTTCCTTAAGCGGAATAATATCTAAGTACAGCCATGCTGGATGCTCCTTTGCTAGATTCCTAAAGCGTAACCCATGCAGTCCTGATAAGCAGGATATAATCCAGGATACACCATCCCTGACAATAGGAAACAACTATGTAAAGCTGATTCAAAAATCTAGAGAACCAGTTCATATCAAGAATTTCCCATTTTCATTGTAGGGTTTCACATAGGGTATAGCAGGTGATCATATTACTGTATTGTAGACGGCGCGGTAGTTAAATCAAATCAAGTGCCAACAAGTGCAGTGCAGGTACCTCGCAATTTATATCCCCCAAGTGGAAAAACATATATAGCCCCTGAAAAGACATAATCCAAGAAATATCCAAGAAAAAAACAAAATTCAAACTTTGCTTTTCAGGGGCCCCTCACATATCACCCAGTAGGAAAAACAAGATATCACTTTAGGGTCCCCTTTAGGTTGATAGTGGGTGATATTTTGCACTTTTCCCACCCCCCAAACAAATAAATTCAAATTTCAACATGTTTTGCAAACCAAAGGTTGGCGATATAATCATGATTTAAATGGTGCATGTAGAACCTGTAGAAAGTAAACAAAATGTTCACGTTCAAGAAAAACACACTTCAACAATCTCTTCCCTTATTCATTCTCCCAAACTTTCGAGAAACAATGAAAAAGTCTTTTTAAGCACCCACCAGCTAGACTACGAAAATACCACAGAAAAGCCATACACAATTTGGGATTTTCTCTATATAGAAATATAGATCTACACCCAACACCGATCCAAATTAGATAATAATGGTCATGTGTTAGGGTTTGCTGTCTCTTTTAAAGGAGGCTTCGAAAAACATCAGCTTTTGCTGCTAAAACTGATGGAGAAGCAAACCGAGCAACGTTCAAAATCCGCATAACATTCCATTAAAATCATTGGTTCATAGAGATCCTTATATTGACATATTATAATCCCTATAGAACTGGATAGGAAAACACATCCCCCATAGACAGCAATATAAACAGGGGCCTTTTACTGGTCACTGCTCGGAACCTTTTGTGGTTCATCAATTTTTTGCAGCCACGGCACATTTGACCTTCGTACAGTTATCAGGACCACCACAATGCAGACATTGCCTAAGGGGTCTGAAAGTCTGACAAAATGATGCTACTTTCCGGATGATCCTGCTTGCAGCTGTTATTGGGGAGGTGTTTCGCATAGGAAATAATAGCACAAGGGTCATAATTTTATCATTGAACGTTTCTTTTTTGTTCCATCAATACTATGGCTAGTTATGTCCTCAATTTCCCTATTCTGACTGTTCATTTTTGTAGAAATGGACTAGTTTGTTGCAAGGAATGGTTTGTTGGCGATCAACCTTCATAGATTAAACCTATCTTAGCAAACCACCTCTTAGATATGATGATGAACCCCTCTGAAAAATAGGAGATTCAGCTGAAACAAAACAAGTGCTGGTGAGCCGGATTTCTGAACCTCTGAACCAGTATGGAGGTAGCACCAGTGCGCTGATTCCTTAAGCCCAAACAATCTATCAAATGGCAGTTGTTGTTTCAATAAAGTGTTGATGATGAATTTAAATCTTCTAACAAATGTGTTCTTACAGATCTGATGGTGAAAAGGAAATTCCGGTGGCTAAGCATTTTGAAGGTCATGAATTATCAGCTCTTCATGTTGTTGAAGCACGGGTGCGGTGTAACATACAACTCCAGGGATTCCCTTTGAGCAACTCCCATCCCGTCAGCTTCGAACCAAAAAAAAGGGGCATGCCCAGATGCCCGCCCGGTACGTCGCAGGTCACTTCGCAACTTTGATGATCGCCTGGTGACAAAAAGCTGGAAGAACCTTCTCATCAAACTCAGAAAACAAAAAACTGGCCAGTAGTAGTACAAGGTGGGCCCCGTGACCATGTCTAAGTAGGGCCATAGCACCATTTATAGGGGTGAAACAAAAAACACTTACCTATTATACGGCCAATAATTGGGGTTAAGACGTGTTGCCACTCCATGTACAACTAGTACTAGGGGCCCATCTTGTAGCAGTAGTACTACTACTCCTATTCTACTCCTACTACTCTTGATACACATATTCCTTACTGCTACTACTACTACTACTACTACTACTACTACTACTACTATTACTACTACTACTACTACTACTACTACTACTACTACTACTACTACTACTACTACTTTTACTAGTACAAGTACTAGTACTTGTACACTACCACTACCACTACCACTACCACTACCACTACCACTACCACTACCACTACCACTACCACTACCACTACCACTACTACTACTACTACTACTACTACTACTACTACTACTACTACTACTGCTGTCTAGGCACATCCTAGCATTTCTTTGAAGAGAGATCTTATCTCAAACTAGAAGTCCTGCCATCAGCAGTGTAGGGGTGAAAACAACCGGGGGATACAAAAGTTGGGATTCAAGTGATCCTAACTCACCGTTGAATAATATAATGTAAACTCCTGGGAACTAACATATCCCCTCAGAAAGCTACTTTTGAAGATGATTTTCCTTTTACTTTTGAAGATGATTTTCCTTTTCCCAAGGTGGGATATGTTAGTTCCCTGGAGGGTAACCCACATTGATTCGACCCAAATTGTTTTGGTTATATCTCACACATGTTTGTTGTTGCCAATCCTTCACTTGTAGAACTTTCTGTCAAATCCATATTCGATCCTCATTTTACATTCCGGTAAACTAACATAGCAATGCAACATCTCCATCAATCTATCTAAATCGGTTCAACCGCATCTTCATTCATGCTCCATTTTGCCAGCTAACCCTATGTTAGTTGATATACATGTATGGCATAGTTACCAATATTTGGCATGCAAGTAAATATTCCAGTCCCATGGCTGCATCTGGGATGCATCGTCACTAAAAAGGATCAGCAACACAAGCAACAGAAGCCAAGGGACGATCTGCATCAAACCAATTGGGCTCACAATCGATCTTTGTACCTTCAAAACCCGTCGCAAGCAACCCGACATGGATTCCTTGACCATCCAAAGAAAAATATGCTGATGCCTATGGACGTCTCGGACCCCAAAAATTAGGGTTCCAAACGGTAAGCATCAAATACAGCATTGGTTCATTGTAAGTTTCCTCCCGGAAAATTAGAACCCAGGGGTTGACACTGATCCTCACCTTCGGTATGACTGGAAGTCCATAACTGTTCAATCAACCAACCCAACCTAATGCACCCCCCCTCCAGAAATGAGGGTTTAATAAGGCCTTATTGAGGGAAACCAATGGTGAATAAGTCCTTAACTTAATAAGGCCTTATTTCAGGGGGGGGGTAAGGTTGACTTGCCATTAAACATAACCTCTGGAAATATGCAAAGGGCTCCAATCCAGAAAATGAATCATCAACTCGTTGTTAGTTTCAGGCACTGGGTATAAAACGAGAAAGCAAAAACATCACCTCCAAAGTTTAACGGATTGGTTCACCCGAAAATGATGCTTTCCAAGTTCAGTATCTCCACTTCCAGGTGCCCCATTTTTCAGGTGAAGCATATTAAACTTCAGGGGTCTTCCACCACCCTTCGCATACCCCGCTGAAATCTAACATAGATACCCAAAATGACGCCATGTTTGAAAGGAGATACATTTTCCAAACCATCATATTTGGTATCTATGTTAGATTTCGGGGGTGCAAACTTGCACAAGTCGAGGAACATTGGCTGGAGCTGCTGCAATTGGTACCTTAAGTGCTGTTGATTGCAACAGACATCTGAGCAAGGAAGAAAAAACTGGTTGTTTGGGGTATCTAGGGGATGAAACCCTACCCAATTTTGTGAGATTTTAACAAATATGATAAGGATCACTAATTAGAAACTCCTTAATGGAAAGGTAGGAGGGAATTTTTTTGTAGCTCATCTGGTAGCCTGGAGTAAACTCACATAGCCATTTGAATGCCATGTGAAATCCCCATCTTGCCCTGGTAAATGCCATCAAATTGGGTGGATTTTTTAGCCAGCTATGTCAGCTGATCCCGGAGTGTAAGCAACACCAGTTGAGGGCTGGGCTTCGACAATCGTCCTAATATTTGGTGAAGGAAAGTATGTATATCATATCTCAAAGGGATTGCCGGAATGATTCATACATTCCATCAACGAAAGAATATATCCAGGCAAAAAAAAGGACTACTTGGAGGATCATCCCATTTAGTAAGTAGTTTGTAACCCCCATTTACAAGCCATTTAGGCCATTTGGAAGGGGAACAACCCTGCTTAGGGGACTTACTAACCATGGTTATTAATCACTTACTAACTGGGATGATCGGCAAGGAGTTTACCAACCAAAACTGACAAGTCCTTTGAGGTCACGAAGATAAAAGATTAAAAAAACGGCCTTGACATTCCCATAAGTCATCCTGGTTGTTTCATAGGGATCCGGGATCCTTATAATGGTTCCTTGTAATCCCCATATACGTGGGCAGTACAATCCCTTATACACCCTAAAACAACCAGGTTGTTCATTGCTCAAGTCATTTGGGGAAGGATTTCTAAATGTAAGGTCATCGGTCAAAGTTGTCTCGATTGATATAAATTCAGGATACTGTTGATGGACAGCGTCTTGCAACCAGTTTTATGGCACTACAGTATACCACCTATCAACGAAACACAAGCTATCTGTAAACCAAGGCATACAAATCAATAGTTACATGCGTGTAGGCCATGCCTGTAAGAATAAAGCAACACATGTAAGAATAAAACCCCTACAGTATAAATGGAAGAAAATAAATGGGTGCCTGGGGTGATTTCACCCCTATAAGTATAAGTGGAAGTGTGGGACCCGACTTGTAACTGGCCAAAGAAGAAATATGTCCACCATTTAAAAAATGGTGGTTCCTTTTCGATGATGATAAACTCTTACTATAAAAAACGGTGGTTTGTAAAGCAACCTAGAAAAAAATGGTGGTTGGACTTCCAGGGTATAAATACTAAATACATGTATATACATATATACACACGGCTGACCTACCTACCTTACACCCTTGCTCTTGAAGATGGTTCACCTAAAAAGCCAGCCCATTAAAAAAAAAATATATGGAAATCATCATGGTCAGATGCTCCATGGGACGGGAATATGTACCAAGCCATTTCCCCTTGTTTCTGTGACCATTTTTCACCTTTCATGTAGGTAAATATTGCCTACATGGAGCATCTGGGATGCTAAAAATTCAATGTTTCACTTCGGCGGTTTAAGAAAACAAGAGTATCATCCAGCTATAGCCATTTTTTAACTGGCCAAAAAACTGCAATAGCTTTCCAAATAAGATGAGATAGCCAAAATTCGATCACCCCAGCTACATCAACATGGCTTATGCTTGAACATCAGCCCCCAACAAATTTTCATCTTGAATCTTGACATCATGGCTATAACTATAAAATTTCAACACACCTGATCCACTCTATGAAGAAACAAACAATCATCAACACCTCCCCTTTAAAAGAAAGGACCCCCGCGCTTTCTCGTCATTATCAGCCACCGAGGCCGAGATGCAATGACCATGAGTTACATTGGGACATACTGCCTCACAACCTCGGTGCAAAACTGAAAAATATGCATGTCAAATTGGATTCATAGCCCCTGAAAAATGGTAGTTCCAAGACTATTTTTTTCTATTTTCCTTTTGGGAAGGTCACTTTTCAGGGGCTACGTTAAACTTCCAGCAGGCAACCAAACATTTCACAAAAATGGATCCCCCACATCCATTTCGGTAAATGAAATCACCTGGTAATATAGTAATCATTAAGGGACATCCCCATTCAGAACCTGTATGTCTTTGTTGTTTTCGTCATCTGTGTAGAAAGTAACTTGCTAGTAACCTATAAAAGAGCCTAAGTTCACCAAAGGATTCAGGTACATCAGGTAGAGCTCCTGTAACGATATATAAAAGTGTGGATTCCATTTTAGGTACCTAAAATGCTTGGTGACAAGGTTTGGTTTCCTGTTCAGGTGAAGGTTTCCATCTCTTCTGATAGTCTTTTTTCCCCTTGGATCCGACAAAAAAAACAGCTTTGAAGGATTCAAATCCCACACCATCCACGTGTGGTATATTTACCTACATTTGGTGGATCTTTTATGGTAAATGTACGGAAATATACCATACATGGATTGTCTGGGAATGTCTCCTTGGTTTCTTGGGCGGGAAATTGTGAATTTGTTTTCCAAGGTGCTTGGGTGGATCGTTCAAGCCAAGCTAGCTATTTTTTGAAAAACAACATAGGCACAAGTCAAAGTGGAAAGCATTTCCATAAGAATATAACTTCCCCAAGAAGTAGGAGTATTGCTCAAACAATCTTTGGAAACACCAGCTAGCCAATGTTTACCAAGCAAAGTTTTTTCTCTTAGCTTTGTCGACCGGTTGGAGAAGAACAATGATTTCGATTGGATTTTTGAAGGATGTGAGATGCTTGAGGTGCTTCTTGATACAGATTGACATTTAGTATGGACAGCAGTAGTTGCCATCATGGAACGGAAACTCCTTCATCAACGCATGATTGACATTTGGAGTCCATATCTAAAATGTCAAGGCATTTGTGTTGTTGGCTGGTTACAATGCTCAAATTCAAAGCTTGCCAAAACAAAAAAACTCAAGCAATACACCCCCGAAAACTAACAAATGACAATGGAAAAAACAACCATGAATGACGATGCATCTCCTACTAAAACATCGTGATGTTCATCCAAAATGCCAACCTTGATGGTAAAATACTACCCAACAAATCATTCCATGTCCCCATGAAAAAGGGACTGACCCATTTCAAAAAGGAAAGAATGGTCTTCCAATGTCTTCCAAGCAGCAGGCTATGGCCGTTAGTTTTCAGGGGAATGTATATAAAACATCCTGGCTCCCAACCAATCCAGGATCAAAGAAGTTTCCATTGGTCACCTTTTTGATTTCTCCATCTGTTGGCCTTGTCTCCCCAAACCACTTCCAACATCGAAAAGTGACCGTTTTCTGGATATCCGTCGTCATCGAAGAAGTTGGCATCACACTTGAGTTTAGAACAGCCGCCCACCACCAAGCAGTCCGCACATGTAGCATGAGGGACCTCCATTTGGATGGAAGTGAGCGTCGTGAACAAAAAGTGATATATGTATATATATAAATATATTTATATATATACATATTATATATGATATAAACCATAAAATCCCGATTGTTGGTTTTTCTATGGGAAAAAACCCATACCTTTGTGGGAAGGTACCCTTATGGCCTCGGGTGATGAATCATGATGTTCATGGCAAGCGAATCAACGATCTTCAAAAGCTTTAAAAACGGCAGGTGTGTTTTTCGCATTCAAATATGTGTTTTGTTCTCAAAATGTATTCAACTCAATTTTGTTTTTTTTGGGGGTTGTGGAGATGGTCGTACAACAAAACTACGTGGTTGTGTTTGAGGAAGTTTGTTTCGAGAAGTTTGGCTACTGTTGAATCCCTTACTAAAGGACAATTTGGGGTGACCTCGGCTGAGGTCGCTATAATTTGCCCATAGTATACCTAGTATACCAGTCATTTATCATACCATTGTGAACGACCATTCTTCAGCACCGCCTTCCCATCGAAATCATGGATCCCCTTCCCACCTCGCCACATTGCATTTCACAGCCCGTCATCACATCACCATCACCTCGAAGATTTGCCACGGCCGGAAAAAAGATGCGAATGGAAAAATTCGTGTCTCCAAATATTTTCCCAAATGGTGGTGCAAAAAGGTGATTAAAAATACCATGGGATCCAATCCGCAAAAACATATCACCCAAAAAACAAAAACTAGTAAATAGCTTTATAGATTTGTTGAACTTCCATAGTTTCTTCCGCCAAGGATGGTACAATCCGAACAAAAATCACCCAAGAAACAAATCCAAGTCACTGTCAGCCCAGTTAGCTGCACACTGCAAGACTGCACAGGTGCCAGGACCGTAGCACTTCTTACAATCTGCCTGCACACAGTTGTGGTTCTTGGGTGAACTGATTTTGTATTTGATTTCTGCCAAAGCACCATGAAATAAAAGTTTCAACTTTATTCTTCCTGTTAAATATGAAATCCCGAATAGTTGAAAGGCTGGCCATTGAATGAGTCAGATTTTGATGCGTATAATTTGACGTATGTTGTATATTTTGAAGATTTATAAAGTTTTATTCGGCTGGGAACAAGTTTTCAAACATGCAACCCACCAAACAAAACCAGGTCCTGCGAGTCTTGTGGTAGAAACTAAAATAGATCACCTGAAATGCATCTAGGATATGTCAAAACAAAACATAAAAAAAAACTGGAACGCTAACTGCTGAAACCTCAAGAATCATGACTTTCAAAGCCATAATCTTCTTTGGCCGAGGTTTCATCTTGGTTATCAGATGTATACAACGTAAATCTTCAATAGTTGTTTTTTGGAACTTGTTCGCATGATTGAATCATCATCTTGTTGTTGTTGTTGTTGTTCTTGTTCTTGTTCTTGTTCTTGTTCTTGTTCTTGTTGTTTTCCTGTTGGTTCGAACTCTGTAATCATGTTTCAAACAACTCCTCAAAGTTCAGTGTTAACCTCTCAGGATCCCAGCATGTGAGAATCCCTCGTGGATTTGTTTGAAGTGGTTGGAAATATGGATTTGCTTCTTCGATGCTTGGAAAAAGTTCCAAACATACTCTCCAAATGGTGGTTTTCTGGTGATTTACCATGGTAGAATCTGCAAAATTTCACCCCAAACAAGCATTAGTCAATGGATGCATCCATGGATAGATTGAAATGCGGGGTGTGTTTTTGTTGTGCTCAAAATCATACTGGTCCATTGTCTATACTGTTAACGGTTAACGACAGAAATTCCCCACCGTCTGCTACACATGAAACCAAATACCAACTGATCGTGGATACTGCTGATGGTTCGGACTGACCGGGTATCCAATGACAAAAAATCAGCCAAGAAGGGGACACAAATAGTTCAACACAGAAAATGTTGCACCACTTGGCAGATTGCAGGAAATGATAAATTTGATACATTTCCTGTAGAAATTTCCAAATTTGCCACAAAGTATAAATATTGGATAAATTCATTTGGAAATTTCCACGGATTCTACCCCAGAAAAAAAAATCACATAGCAAACCGTTGCCTGTAGTAGCACAGCACATGTCGCTTCGCATCCATTGTTGGCATCACCATCTGCATTGAAGAAATTCTCATGGCACATTACGCTGCTACACTCCGAAGAAGAACTACACACCTGACAGGTCAACCCACCAACCAACGAAAGGGGCGTAAGGTGGATTCAAACCCATGAGGTCAACTGGGATGTCCTGCTGGTACTCAGTAAAAGTTTTTTTTTTAACCCATGTCGTAAATAGGTTGCCAAGTTCCAAAAAATCGCTGAAATAAGCCAACTTACTAACTAGTTACATTAGTTACGATCCCTTCCATGGACACCCGAAAGAAAGGAAATTCCAAGGACCCCAAGGTTTGGACCCCCTCTAATCCCAGTCCCAGTCCAGAACCCCTTAGGGGAATCTCTCAGGAAGTCCGAAAAGAACGGAGAAGAGCTTGGCCTATTTGGAGCTCGGCAGTAGATTTGCTACAATGCGAATGGAGAAAAGTGAAGCACTTGCATAGTGACTTTAGTTAAATGGATCCAAGTGACTGGTATATTTACCTAGATTTAGCATAGAAAAATGAAACCAACCATAAAGTAGGTATATCTAATACCATACATGGATCCTGTGGCTCTTGAATTGCACTAGAATTGCAAACCTCTAGGGCTTTGAATACCAATTTAAGCTATATAGCAACACGCCTTTGATTTGCCACGATGATTGGAAACACGTCCGGAAAATATCCCTATAGATACTTATTAGATGGTTGGATGGTGATGAATCTCATCATACTTCATGATATGTCTAGAACATGAACATCAGCTTTGAACAAATACAAGGTTCAGGGGGTTAATGGTGATGTACTCTGGTACAAGCTGTAAAAAAACATGCCTTGAACATATCCAAGATGATAAGTGTTGGATGGTAAATGCTTGAACTGTATACCCCCACCACCTAAAGAAAAAACAAATTGCCTTACACAAATCCGAGAAACCTTGGGTAAGTCAATGATACCTGCAGATTCCCATCAGATTCCCGCCCCCCCGAAACGCAGCACCGTTGAAACGGCCCCCACACCTTACATTCACCGCCCGGCACGGTGGGACACGTGGCTTCACAGCCGTTACGTGGATCTTCATCGTCGTTAAAGAAGTTGGCCTTGGGCACAAAGCAACAAAAAATGGTTGGTCAACCCATTGTTTATTAGGCCTTTTATTAAGGGACACCAATGGTTCATAAGGATTTGATAAGGAATGCCTTATTTCTCGGGGAGTGCGGAGTACCGAAAAAAATTGGTAAGCGAACATCTGATTTTCTTTTAAAACACCATCTATTTTTCTTAGATTGGCGTGTTTGGTGGTTGGAAAAAATACCAAATATTTAGCAAATTGGATCCAAGTGGTGGTTTGATGGTGATTTATCATGGTGTTAATTTCAGGGAAAATTACTGGTATATTGGAATGTTTCCCCCCCTTGATGGTCTTTGGGGGATGACCCAATCATGATTTGGCTTGAATCATAAGTGTTGAATGGTACATGTTCGATCTATATACCCCCACACCCAGGATGTCAGTGACAAAGGAAGGTTAAGGAAACTGGATTCCTGAGCCTAAACGTGTAATGTCATCCTGGTGGTGACTGGAATCCGGAGTAGATTCAAGTGGTAGACAGCCGGTAATCCTTGCGACAAAAAAGACAACGATGGATGGAAAAATGCTGCAAATTATACCAAATATATAAATATGTTCCTTCAATATGAGCAGTATTCGAAACACTGGGGACCTTTATAATGGCTTATTATAGTAATCACCATCTTGGTAGGGTTCGATCCCTTATATCAAACTGAATCTCAGCAATGTTTTCGTCCCCACTCATATGTTGTCATCATAGGCAAGTTCCGGTTTTTGGGAGGCAAAGCTGCTCCACTTTTGAGCACATCAAACAAAACCTGAATTACAACCTACTTATAAAAGGGGTATATTGGTGTTATAACCCACTTACTAACCTTTTACTAACATCCTGGGGCATCCTAGTAGTTGGTGGTTTCAACAAATTTGAAAGATATGCATCAAATTGAATCATTTCCCTGAGTTTTCGGGGTGACACATAGAAATTGCTGACGCCACGAAATAGTGAATTGAGGTCAAATTCCCGCACCAAATCATCCATTTGGTGTCCAAACAAAAACTCTCAATACAATCCATGTCTTTGCTCTCACCAACACTTGGCCGTTCTTGTGTGACTCTCACTTAACTCAAAACGTTGGAAAAAAATGGTTTGTCCAGTTTGGAATTCTCTAAAGTGTGCAAAGCTTTCGCTGGATCAATATGGTTTGTTCACTTCTCACACATTTTCTTATGGAATCACCGGCAAATCGAAACATTGAACAACTATTTTTTAAAGTTGCAAAAAACACTCCCAACCAGCATGTTTCTGGGCAAATTATTCCCCTCCCTAAACTGCTTGGGCAAAATTTGGGGGGACAATTCCATTTTTTCCAAGGGTTTCCTCGCCTCGCAAACGGTGATTTGGCTACAACTTGTTGCGCTGGTACAGTTCAGGCATAAGGCACGTTGCACCTGGAGGTTTCCAGGAGAAAAAAACACGAAAATTTGGTGCAGATGTTTTTGTTGGTCCAACCTCGGGGGGTTGGGGGAACCCAAAAAAAACAACAACTCCAATTTGGTGGGGGTTGTTTTGCTCAAGAAAAAGGGTCATAAAGATTTGGCAGGTGAAAACCCCTATGGATTCAGTGTGGCATATTTATGTATATTTAAGAAACCATTACTTGATATTACTTGTCTTGGATTTGCAACTGGCCATGATGCGAGGGGAAAAAGTTCCAACAAAAAATGTTCTCCCAAAATTTTGGTGCAAAATGGTGGTGAATAGCATGGTATACCAATCCCTAAAAAAAACGCCTCAAATACAGTGTAAGAATCAGCTATTTGGAGCCTCCAATGAATGTGAGTGAATGAAGCTGTTTGTTTCCATTACCAGGGGTGTTTTTCCCGTAGGTCCTCAAAATGACGTTTGCCACGAACTTGAGGGGCAAAATCTGGAAGTTGACCAGTTTGCCCTTGAAAATTGGCAAAGTCCCAAAAGAAAAGTAGAGAAAGGATCGTCTTCCAACCATCATTTTTTCAGTTGATAAGTCTGTAGTTTATCAGGTGTTTATGAGTGTTTATCCCATTATTTACAGGGATTTTTTTACATCCCAGCTGGTTAGCCGGTTTTCGGGGGGCGAGCTAATAAACTTCGGTGGGTGTGGTCTCCAAATGTCATGGGAATTTAAGGATATCCCTCAGATGCGGCCCCTGCAGGAAAATTTAGATCTTAGGTCTTTGCCAGATGGGTAGCCTGACAATCCCATAAAAGATTGGTGATATAGTGTCGATTTACCCTCTGGTAAAATAACATAGCAATGGAATATCCACATTTTCAAAAGGAATTATATCTTCAAAGGGTTCATTTTCCATTGCTATGTTATATAGTTTACCCATTCTTTCGGAAAGAAAAAATACAAACATCGCCTGAAACAAACAACTTCAAAGATATTCATTCCAACATCAAGGATCATTACAACATAAAACCAGCCTCAAAGGGGTCATTGTATTAATATGAAACCGAGGCCCGAACAATGCACGATTTGCTTCGGGGAAATCCCGCAAATTTACCATGGTTACCATACACTTGCATAAAGTTTGATCCCCCAAATTGATAATTTTATGATCCCATGAGCATTGCAAAGATCTAAGATGTGCGATTATTTGAAACCTCGGGGTCGCTTCTTGGCTTGTTTTTTGGCTTGGGATTTTAGATAGCCCCAGCGCCAAAAATTGCTCGCTCCTTTCCAAGCACCAGCTACTAGGGTGTGGGGCTGGAAGTGATCGCAACGGTTGTTAGTAAGTTGGGTTATAACCAACATATGGGACTTGCAACCGATATAGGAGTTATAATCAAGTTGGTGGCTTCTACCCTATTGCAAAATATTAGTCAAATTGGATCATTTCCCCAGGTAGGGGTGAACAAAATAATATATATTTGAAACCACCACCCAGTAATCCATTTGCTAAGTATTAATATACCATAGACATCTGAGTATTCATTCAACCTTGAACCCATGAACCCCAAGCGGTCCACTATTCCTCCCCACATCTCTCAAAAGTGCACCTCTGGACATCCTGCTTCGCAACCATTGCTCGGCATTTCATCAGCATCAAAGCGATTGGGGTAACCTCAGTTTAGTTGTGAAACAAACATCTCCAGTTATAAAAACTGGGCCCCTACTACATACATAGAAGTAAGGTTATAACTACTCCATTTATAAGGGGATATAAGGGGATTACAGCCAAAAATGCAAAAGTTTCTATTACAAAAAATGCAGGGATTCTGCATCATGTTCGGCTATTTTGGGGTTCGGCTTTCCCTTAAGCCTTGCTAATACAGCTTATGTAGGTGAGGTCTCCTCCATTTTAGGTACCTCATTTGATAGTTGCAAACAAATGAACAAAAAACATGTCCAATTCCAGGTTTTTGAGCAAAAAAATCCGAACGAAAAGAAATCGGATGATTGTTAATTGTTACCCTAAAAATCCGATTTTGCCCCTCAGAAGTGGCTAGTCAGTTTGAGAACCCCCAAGAACAGCCCTGCGATACAAACAGGTTCAAAGAAACCCATCCTAATTGGATTGGGTCCAATGGCTGATTCTTAGGGCAAGTCATTTTGGGGTGATTCTGATTCTCCATTCCCCTTCCAACCATCATTTTTCAGGGCCGATGTTAGTTTCAAAGGGAGTACTTGAATTTTAGAGCCAAAACATAAAAATGGGTTGATGTTGATTCAATCCACTCACAAAATTGTCTATCAGCAAGAGGCACCTATAGTTGTAAAGCAGTGGTAAAACCACAACAAAGCTTACGGAACCTGAGTTAAAAGTGATTTTGACGAAATTGTATAAATTTAACGAAATTGTAAACAACATCTTACTTACAACACCAAAGAAACAACTTTGAATAAATCTCTGTCTGTCCCGGCTAACTTTAGATTTTGTTTAACCCGCTTTGGAAACAACAACAACAACAACAACAACAACAACAACAACAACAACAACAACCGATCCCGGAAAATAAAATCGTAAATTTCAAGGCGAAAACTCTTCTGATGGTAGAAAACAAACAGTGGATTTCAAAGCATTGTGATTTTCAGCCATCCCGCATGTTTCGTCTAAATGTCTAAGCACCTAAAAAACTTCATCCAAATCAAAAAGGTTACAATAAAAACACATCCAAACCAAAACATCATCCAAACCCCAAAACGATTAACAACAAAAATAATCCAAACCAAACAAAGTAAAACATCATTCATCATCCGAATCCAAGCCAACAACAAATCCCAGTAACATCGAACTGCAGTACAATGCTCTGGACTGCTACAGGCTGTGCATAGGCCATGCTCCACGCTCGGACAACCCACTTCACAACCGTTCCTTTGGAAGAACGCGGCATTGGCGACGAGTTTTGCAGGATTTTTTCTCCTTTGGTGACGATTTCTGTCGAAAAATTACAGCTAGGTCATTGTTTTTTCCAAGATTTTCATATCCAACATTGGATGATCAGTTTATACGGACTTGGATTTGATACATATTCTCTGTTTCAAAGGTATCGGTATGGTGAAGTGGTGGTTCATTTTGGTGGCTTAGCAAAACCCGATCTAAAACTCCCCCCCATCTAACCTGATTGATGGATTGATCCTAACCGATACCATCCATGGGACTGGTATATTTACTTACATGAATGGTTGAAATTTATGGTAAATGTAGGTAAATATAAGTCCAATGGATGCTGTAATAATTGGAGCAAATTTTCAGGATCATTATGGACCTGCAAATTCTGCTGGTGCCCTGTTTGGGATGGTTAAGTGACCCCTTCCAAAGGTTAAGTGACCTCTAACCCGGGAATAAAATGGTCACTTTGAATCACTGCGGACATGTTCGCTCATATTCAACATAGATTTGGCAGTGTTTTGGGAGGATTTGGTGGCAGGTTCCACAGATTTACATGATTTACTTCTTTGAAAGATCATGGTTTGTGTCTATAAAAACAAGACGCATGTATACCTTAATATGAATATGTGAACATGTCCTTTATTATTGGCCAACATGATGTGTTTTTCTACATCGATTGTTTCAACTATGATCCTTGAAGAGTAGACTTTTGTGTGTTGATGTTTCTTCCAGGTATACATATACTGTATGCTTGTTTACATATTAACCATTACAAGATCTGTTCAACAAATAGCATCTTTCATTCAACTGAAAATCCAAACTGTTGACCCTTTCCATATCTTGAGGTAACTTGCGAAACGACTATCATCCCAAAGCCTCCACCAATATTTGCTTAATCATGGCAAGCAACATAATTTTGGAAAGTTTGTGATTTCCGTCCCTACTTGGCGAATCATCCCATGACTTGTAAGTGGTTAATCACCATGGTGATCGTAAGTCTCCTACGTAGGGTTGTGGGACCGCTTCCAAATGAAGTTATAGGGTTGTTGATTGTCTGCCGTCTTTTACAAAAAACAGTTTCCCAACCAACATCGCCAATTTGTCTGGGAAATACCAAAGATCAGAGGCTCTCGCCACCACTGTGAACAATTGCTATGTTGAACACAAATAGGGGGAAGCTCTGGAAACTAACGTATTTCCTTTTTAGGTGTTTTTGGAGCCATTGAAGATTTCAATGTTGTGTACGAAAAGGGGTCTAAAATGAAATGAACCAGAACCGAATCATATATGCTACTAATATGCATTAGTAATAATGATAGGTATACTATCTTAATATTATCTTATACATAAATTTTGTTATTAAGTTTTTTGATAATAAATAAGTACTATATGAATCAATGCATCGGGATATTTCTGTCTGCATCATAAAACCTTCAGGAAAAAACGCACACGAATTTCGACACAGCTGCTTGAGATACATCTCCACAAACGCAGGGCTGGTAAAGTTTTGAACGATGCGAAGTGCCCAAAAAAATTGCTGCCAAAGGTACTGGATCTGTCCATCCACATCAAACCAATTGGGTTCACAAAGCATGTCGAAACATTCCTCAGGAAATCCCATAGGATCCATGGGACTGGTATATTCACCTAGATTTGGTTGATGTTTTTGGTAAATGTAGGTATATATATATGGGTATGGCTCTAAAAACCGTCTGGATCGTCCCGCGGTGATCCGGACGTCTGGAACGAGGGGGTTACGTAAAGGGGCATGATCCAGAGGTTTCCAAGGCCCCAACTAGAAGATCATGTTGTCATGATATGACATCATATCTCTACATGAGTCTGTGGCTTGGCCAGAGGTCACATGGAAAGGCGGAGAGGTCTAGCTATAGTGTTCACACTTCGGATTCAACTTGACTGTAAGCACTCTTGGTACCGTTGACATGAGTTCCAAAGTTGATGGATTGTGAACCAAGAGTTTGAAGCAAGGAAAGAAACCAAACAATCACAAGTTTTAACACGGAGCTGGATGTGGTCTGGGTCGGAGCTGGTTGTGGTTTTGGTCTGGATCGGGTCTGGATCGGTCTGGATCCGGGTCTGGATCGGCCCAGAAGTGGACTCACATGTTTGTGTATGTTGCAGCTTGGATGCAGCATGACAAGAAAAGGACGACAAGGTGTGCAGGCAGCAAGTGTGCAGCTTGGCTGCTTGGCAGGCTGGCCTTACAACTTGCAACAGTGTCAGCTTGGCAGTTTGACAGCTTGGATGTGCAACAGTTGCAGCTTGGCTGCTGGACTGCTTGACTGCTTAGCAGCGTAACTTTACGACAAGTGCAGCTTGGAAGCGTGACAGCTTGGCAGCGTGGCTTTACAACAGATTGTTGCTTGGCTGCTTGGCAGGGTGAATAACTGCAGAGCAGGAAACCCAATAACATGCAACCATCACTGGACCAAACATCAACTCACCAATACATTATATCATTCCAAAGGTCTGGATCAAAGGTCTGGATCAAATCCTTTCGAAAGGTCTGGATCGGAGGTCTGGATCGGAGGTCTGGATCGTGTGTGGGAACGGGGCTTGATCCAGACCTTACATTTTGAGCCGCAGCCATATATACCATACATGGATCCTACCGGAATGCAATAAAAACCAATTGGCCCTAGTTTCTATGTGAAGTTTTTCAAAATCGCAGAGATGTTTGTGTCTCTTTGCCATCCTGGGGGTGCTCGAAAGAAAGAATGCCCAATGTTTGAAAGCGACCAATACTGTATACCTTTTGGATGCTTTTGCGGGTCCTTTAGTTTTCCAGGTACATAATATCACAATATAATTTTCTATGAACACTGGTCTTCAACTCACGTTTCACTTGGAAAAACACCCTTGATTCTTTAAAACATGATTTGTAGGCAGTCCCCTCATTTTTGAGACACCACCCGAACAATGAGTGTTCATTTGTTTGCGACATTTAGCTTTGAAAGTACTGCAGTTGATTCAAAAGGGGCCACCATGCAAAAAAAATGTGTATTCATAAACACGCTGCCTATCACCCCCCTGCTAAAAGCAAAAAAACACAAAACATATACACCTGGACCTTCCAGTTTGGGAGCCTTTGTTTGCTACCAGTCGGGGTGTCAATCCAACATCCCGAAAAGGGGGTTTAAGGTCGACACCCCGACTGGAAGGTTTCTGATCTGACCTCACCCCCCGAACAAAAATCCATCCAGCGGTCCCCCCAAAAAAACATTGGTCAAAAATCCAAGGGATGCCCACTGCAAGCAATGCAACTGCCGTGAGTCACGCTTGGGCATAACCTTAATCATGAGAATTTAAGGGGCCCAACCCTGACCCAATGTCACGTTTTTCCCGGCCTTAATAGCAGGCCTTCTTAGGAGATGATGGTGGTGAATAACCCCTTTATAAGGCCGGCTTTTTCTTGGGGCAAACGTGGCATTTCGGGGGTGGGCCCTTTAGATTCCATGAAATGATCCGAAGATGATGAATTTTCTTGGAATCAAAAGTGGCTGATTCTTGAGCTTATGAAAGAGGTGCTGGGTAGTTTGTGCAACTTGGCATTCATTTTTGTTCTATATCATTTTAGAAGGATCACCCTAAAGTCCCCAAAAGTGAAGTTGTCTAAGAAATATCAAAGAAAAATATCTCACAACATGTTACGGTCCAGCAACCTTATTAGCAAATGGTAAAATCACAATTGCAACCAGTAAACAGACATGCGTGTTTCAGACAAGCTGATTGGGCTCAACCCCCACCAAAGTTGCTCATTTGCTCATCGTTCAGTAATGAAAAGTGTCATCTGAAAAGCTCATTTGCTCGTCACGATTAGCCCAGCAAGTGAGAAAGACAAAACCAACTGTTGTCATGGAAAGGTTACCCCCCACAATGCCACTCCCCCCAGGAGGATATCGTGTTTTTTGAAAAGGATAAAAAAGGCACGAATTCATCGCAAATCCAGAATGGAACAGACCCTCAGAAACCACCTCTTGTAAATTCTTGTAATATCTACGATGCAAATCCGAAACAATGGTTTTGTTACCACGAATAGAAGCCAACCACATTTTCCCACCCCGTTTTCGGTGATCCATTTTTGGGATTGATCAAACGGGTGAAAGTTCGTCTCCCTTCTGACGTGGGGGGCCCTTTTACTAGACTTACTGCTGGTATCTACTGGAGAAACCACGCCAGTAGACATTTGGAAGTTTGCCAGGAATGCCTGCCCAAAACATTCTGTTGACGGAAGAAATCCTGCACCAAGTGGGATGTATGTATAAAACCCTGTAAATAACCAATGCATAACGTGGGTGTATTCACCTCCTATATATCTTACATGTACAATGACATTGGATGAAGAACTTTCAGACCCGTGTCATCCCATACCCTTTCCAAAGAAAAAATCAAATGTGATCCCAAGAAAACTTGGCTAGCAACACTTCACAGCCATTATCCTGAAGACCATCTGCATCATAGTAGTCCTGCACAACAGCGTGTTTTGTTCCTTTTCCAGGAGCTTGAGGTTGATGAACAAAAACACATTGTAGGTGTTCAAGCTGTTGTAATTTTCCCGGACCTCACTGAAACTATAGTTGAAGATGCCCTGGGGACTGTCCAACGACGAAGCAAAAAAAAAGGTGTTTTTCTATTTCTGAAAAGACCCTTGTTTTACTAGGGATCTTTTTATGAACAATTTTTAGGGAACTATGTGTTTAATAGTCTTGGACTTACAGGGAATACGTATTGATTTTTGTCCTAATGCTGTTTTTTTTCAATTTGCCCCGGGGATGATCGAATCTTTGGAATCATCAAAAAATCAGGTACCAAACATGGAGGTACTCACATATGAAAGCTGTATGTAAGGCTTAGGTAAGGGAAACTCCACCCCCAAAACAGCGTTGTAAGGTACAGTATCTCCATTTTGGGTGCCTGAAACTTTTGGTGATTGTAAGGTCCCCAAAATGATTGAACGAACTGTTGGAACTTTCATCATGTCTTTTTGATTTCAATTCAATTCGAAAAAGTCATCAAATCGTGAAATAGCGCTAGCTAGCATATGTGCCATGGTCAAAAGTCGCTATATCGAGAATGGTCATCCCACCTTGAATGAGGAATCCATATCAGGAGCATATACACCCGTAATGTTGGGTTAATGACCATCCCCTATACCATTGGGATACAATGGGAGCTTAGACCCTAGTACATATGTGAATTTCACTATAGATCAAGTTGACTTCCCCTTCTTTTTAAAGGGTGAATTCATGCGACATCACGATGTAAGCCGGATCCTCTCCATTTCCCACCGTTTTTGAGGAGCTTTTGCTGGTAATTTCTAGGGAGCATAGCACATGCGTAGCACTGTAATCGTGCTTGGTGGAGTTGGAACAAGTTCCGGCAAACTATTCTCATTACATCTAAAATTTGAAAAGTGACTTACCATGGTAGGGCATATTGTAAAAAAACATCTCTCGAAGAAACACATCCCCAAGCAGTGTTGAAGAACATTTGCATACCGGAAAACTACAGAAAATCATAATAAAGAATCATATTATAATAGTTGAAGCCGGAAATTCCTGTTCTAAACCATCATGTTTAGGGTCCGGCTGTTTGTGTGTTGGACCTGTCCTTCCCACCTCCCTCGACTCCAAACATCTCGCCTTGTCACAGGTTAGAGCCACAGCGCAAGTGGAAGGATTGTGGCACTCCGGACATTTGCCATGTGGCACAGTGGCACAGGTCTTCTCACAACCTAATGGATGTGATTGGATGACGGATTCTTGAAAACTTCAGGCACACCACAAGGGATGCTGGGAAGAAAACATGATGATGACAATGTTGATGATGATGATGATGATGATGATGATGTTGATGATGATGATGATGATGATGAAAACTCAATGTCTTATCCTCCGGACCAAACCATGCACAGAAGAAACAAACACATCAAGTAAACACACACACACACACACACACAAAAAAAAAACATGTTGACAAACTGAACTTGGTCGAATGACTCGCAAAAAAAAAAATCAACAAAAAATTGATCCCCTCTAATCACCGCATCGTTTCCTGAGATGTGCTGAATAGGAACCATGTGGAATTTAGCTCCAAAACGCTCGCTCCCTTCCAACTGGCAAGTTGGCTAGAAGGTGGGCCCCTCCCAGTTTTAAATGGAGTTATAACACCTATATATAAATGGCCTTAGAAATGGGTATCTCCGGTTATGACCACCATAAATGGAGTTATAGTTATAACTCAAACTTATAACTAGTAGGCGGCCCACCTTCTAGCCAACCTGTTCATCACATGTTCAGCCCGTCAATTCTTTTGCGTTGAATTGATCACGTCAAGCAGCCGTTGCTGTTGTTGCCATCCACTTCGAAGTAGTTTTGATGACACTTGTAGTCCTAGCAGGGAAATTAGGGGGTCATCAATACAACAGGGCTTTTTTGGTTGTTTTTTTAACGGATTTTTACACGGGTCAAATAAAATTACCAACCCAAACAACGCACTATGAACAAGGGACACACATCAAGAATACCATACATTTGCATTGTTTGATCCCCACAAAATGGGTAATTCATGTAATTTACTGACCCTAGAAACACAACATGTGCGAGCTCAAGTGCATGCACCGGATAAACAATAGACTGAAGTTGCTTGCTGTAAACGTGTTTAAAACCCGGATCGTGGAATGAAAGAGTCTTTGAAGATGGAAATGCAGGCAAACCTTGATGTCCACAATTTAATCCAATTTGGTGTCAACTTATGTATATATAAATATATATATATATGTACCAAATTTTATACATAAACTAACTTGTTTCTATCTATGGGCTAGACCAATCACAAAAAAGGACTTTTGCAAGCGTATTAGTACAAAAGGGTGTTCTCCCAGCCAGGTATCCTTTCCTATGTTTTTCCATATGTTTTTTGGGTGAACACATCTCAAATTGAAACATCTGGGGTCAAGCCTAGGCACGAACGTACAATCAGGATTAAGCAGGTGCATCCTGCCATTGCAGCCTCCTTTGAAGTTACACTGTAGGTGCATCCTTTGGAAGAGCAAGTTGTCTATCTATTTATCTATCTAACATTCTTTAACTATGAATCTACATATTTGAGAGAGAGAGAGAGGGAGGCAGGGAAAACAGTTCAAGTACGTTCAAGTCTTGGTTTTGCACATGTCAGCAGGTTTCCCTATCCAAGTTTGGTTTTTACACTTGTTTCTAACGCACCACTAGGGTATTGACACTCTCTGACATCTCAGTCAAAACCTCCCTTGATGTTTTACTTTGGTCGGACTCCATCAAGCACGTGGCTTCAATTTTTCCATGGTATTCCTTTTGTTTCTTGCGTTTCTCTCTAGCAATCCAGCATACGTGGAGCACCAACATCTCTTTTGCTTGATAAAAGGATGTTGGATATTCAAAACCAATGCTTTTTAGGTGTTGTAGTTGCAACTTTGGAGGCTCAACTTTCACATTTGTCAAACATGTCCACCGCTGTTAACCCCAACAAACGCCAGTGACCAGTCCACAAACATATAGAATATAGAATTACATACCGTACCCTACTAGAGATTTTGTTGGGGCACCTAGTTTTAAGTACAAGAAGTGGCCAAAGTCTCGAATTCTTACACATCTTACACGTGGAGTTTCAGTTCTTTCAATCTTCCCCGAACAAGACTCAGACACGCTATTAATTCGGGTCACCATAGCTCAATATCGCAAAAAATGGCCACCACAGAAAGTAAGTCCATTCACCGCTGACCACCACAGAATTGAGATTTCAAACCCACCTCCAAACCATTTCAATTTTCACCCATGAGAATTAATGTCTGGAACCCAAAAATGCTTTGGAAGATGATGTTCCTTTTCAACTATGTATAAATATGTGATTTTCAGGTTCCATCTTATATTTCCAGGGTGTGTCCATCTAATTCAAAAAAAAACATCGAAACCTTCAATTCGAAATCCCCCATACAGCGTCAGGTCGACAAAGCCGAGTGCGCTGGAATTGTTGATGAAATCAACCCTTACTTGCGATGTCCCGTTGGGAGTTAGGATCAAATTGGTTAGGATCAATGGCTTATTTCACCTACTTATAAATGGCTTTTTGGCTGGGGTTATAAGCCACTGATCCTAACCTTTGATCCTAACTTCCTGGGGCATCCTAGTGCTTAAAATCAATGCCGTCTTTTCGCATCAAACAAACCCCATTCAATACCATAGTCGACTTAAGGACTTCCAGGAATGATGTTTGGGACTACTATGATTACCCTAGAGATTCGAATCTCAACAAAAACATGGAGTTAAAAACAAAGTCACCCGGATCCCACTGTTTCAACTTTCCGGGACTTTCCTTCCCTTCCACACTCCCTCCCGCTTCCCAAAAAATTCCAAAAAAAATCCGCGCCTTACACACAAAAGGCCCTTGACAAAGAGTACAATCAGCATGTGGTACTACAGGACATGGAGCTTCACAACCTGGTATTTTTGTTCCGAAACACCGGCAGCCAGCAGCTGACTAGTGCTCGTCACAATGTGTTAAGACTTGGGTAATAGTGTTGAGGTGGAGTTGATGTTGATGATGTTGATTTTGATGATGATGATGATGATGATGATGATGATGATGATGATGATGAGTTTGATGATGATGTTGATGTTGATGATGATGATGATGATGATGATGATGTTGATGTTGATGATGATGATGATGATGATGATGAGTTTGATGGCCCCTATACATCCAGTCATACCTCCTGAGGTTGTGTGTCTGGCACGCATGTTTTTGGGGGATCCCAATATCAAACCTCAGGAGGTGGCTGTTTGGATGTCGTTTGGGTGGTGTCATTTAGTTTAGTGGTACCCTTCCTCAGGTAAAGCTTAAATGTTGGTTTGGGTTGGTGGCTTGGGTGTTTATTAAAACCCTAAATGATGAGGTTTGTTTTTTTTTGTGTTTGTTTTTGTTTTACCCTTCCAGGGAACGAGGAAACATCTTACCCACATCACGATGTATCCGGACAAATCTTTGAATAATTCCAAAACTGGAATTGTATAAGAGCATGTTTTTTGGTGGGAATTCCCTGATCCTCAACCACCATGAAGGGAATTTCCTCCGCGGTTTGGTGGCTATAATTTGCCGAGCTGATTTTGATGCTGATGGTGGTTCTGGTGGTGGTACCTTTTGTTTAAGTTAACCTTCTCTTTGTTGCTTAAAAGGCTATACCCTCCCTAAAACCAACAGCAAAAGGCCCTGAAATGGGCCAAAAGCCAAAAGGAAAGGCTTGTCTCCCATTGCCCCCAATTTTCAATGGTTTTTGCTGTTAGTTTCAGGGTATCGTTTGAATAAAGCTCATTTTGAGTATCCATTCATCCAATTTGCAGGGTCTGTAATAAACCCCTTAACAAAGGAGGTTTTTTTTTCTGGCCAACCAACCCCCCCGTAACATACAATGTACACCCCACCCCCCAGAAATAAGGATTTAAAAGCCGGCTTTACTAAGGGAAACCAATGGGACCCGTTCCTTTTGCAAAATTTTTGGGGCAATTAAAGGTCACGAAATTCATATGACGAAACGAATGAGGTTTCATCTTCCACAAAATGGTTGAACATAAAAACAATGATGGCAACCCACCTAAGACTATGAATAGACACATGAATGGGATTGCTATTTACTATTAGATCTGCACCCTATTCCTCTCCAAATTTTGAACCAAGTACGTGAGATGTTCAAAGTTTTGTTGATATCTAACATTTCCAGGTAAATCAATGTGATAGATGCAATGTGATACACTGAAATATAAAACTTTCTGTATCACCTCCAATGTTTTTTGTTCGTTAGCACGGTGTGGATGATGTTATTTATATATACATTATACATCACGACCAAAGTACATCCACATTACCACGACATCAGGTGACCGTGCTTCGTAGCTTCATACATTTCATGCAGTTGGTAGCTGAAATCCAGCACCTGCAATATATCAAACCCTATACATTAATAACAGGTAAAAACAGTTCCCATCAACTGGTGCTTTCAGGATTTCTGAACCAACAACAGTTATGGACATTTTGAAGGAACAATGCCACCCCGCCCAAGAAATAAGGCCTTGAGAAAGGGATCATGGTGGTTAACAATCCACAATATGGATGAGAAAACTGGATCATTTTCGTCCGACGACTCGTCCAACGACTCTGGCAGCTGCCAAAGGCACCATTTTGAATGTTCCAATCAGCATCATAGAAACCCTCTTTGCAGTCAAAAGTGGTGCAAATACCTCGAAAATTCCATGAAAATCCACTGCTTTAAAAACACCAACAAAACGCACCCTGGTTGTTGTTTTGAGCTAGAACTTAATGTTTCACCAAAAAAAGAGACCATGGTTGCCTTGAAGCGAAAACAAAATGATGAGTTGTTTTTTTTCCAATTAATTTCCCTAAGGATCCAAATGTCCTAAACAAGGGATTTCCTGTATACATTGTATAACCCTATTGTGGGGATGGGATTGATACCATCAATCCTACTCGATCGGGAGGGGTCTGGATCCTTAGGGTTTGCATCCCTGAAAACTAACCTGAGAGTGGAAAATCACCATGTTCAAAAGGAAATACATCTTCATTCATGGTGGATTTTTCAGCCAGTCATGTGAATTTTTTGGGGGGGTAGATTGAATTTGATCATATATTTCCACTAACCTGGGGTTCCTTCAAAATATACTTGGCCGGGGACTATGACCATTTGAGTCACCTGGTGAGGTTTTCAGTGGGGAAATCTGGCGGTTTTGGTCATAAGAACCCTTCCCTATAAAGCCTTAACGCCTCTAAGCCGCTGGGAAAGACGGTCCATACAACCCCCCCAAAAAGGATCAGCCCGAATTCGCCGGATCTTCTCCCTTTGCCACCATCTTTTCACCAGTGTAAACTTGCTATTCGTTTCAGGGAGTCTATCTTTTTTGGGGAGGGGGCGCTATAGATATTCATAGATATTCGACACGTTTCTTTCAAAAAAAGGGAAAATGATCTTCCATCCACCTCCACGTTTGAGTTCCAGTCATGAATTTTCCAGGGCGTAAACAAAAAGAAACGCAAACAGCACCAAGATATGAATTCTAAAGCGTCAGTTTTAAGTGTGCGCCGCTAGCAAAAGGGTGCTGCACTATGCTGCACTCATTTTTCTAAATAGGTTTCACTATGATTGCATTTATGATTTCACTAGCAATCTATGATCTATGCTATGATTTCATTGTTTTTTTGCAGCAAGCACATCTCTTGTGAATTTACGTTGCGCGGATCCCTGTCCAAATCACAGTCGGAATGATTTGACTTGGATTCGTTTGCTTGTGCCACACCCACATTCTTCAGACGTTCGACTAATGTCCCCTTAAGCATCACTTGTAAATCAGATCTGAAAAGGAAAGGTTAAGCACCCATGGACCATCATGGTAAACCCTTGGCAGTGAGATTGGTACTGCCCCCCACCTCCCCCCAAGAAAACAAACATACATGATAAAACATGATAAAACATGTTTCTACAAACTCGTTGCAACCTTAAAGCAAAACACAACCCATTCCATTCCGCAAACCACCCTTTTCACCGGCAACAATTGCTTTTTCCAAGTTGCCCTGCTCACATTTCTTGCAAACAGCATTGTTGACTGCTGGACACAAGATTTCACATCCATTGCTCTCATTTCCTGGGAAACAACCAACGGCAACCAAACAAAAACATTTTTTCAACCGGCAAAACACAAACTTGATCGTTTAATTGTCACATATTCAGAGAATCAAAGGGTGCCCCCGCAATGCCACCCTCCCCCCCCCAAGAAATACGGCCCTCATAAGGGTACTTGATAACCACTTAATAAGGCCTTATTTTCTGGGGGAAGGGGTTGGCATTGGGGGGGTTCCCTTAGATTCCCATGAACATATCTGTGAGAAATGGGCATGTTTCAAGTTCCTGAGTTTCTGTTCATACTGTTGCCGAGAAAAACGCATGATGTTCTGCAACTAACTCACATGATCTTGCAAAAGAGATCATCTTAATCTATAAGTAGCCAAATGTCAATGTTAGGTGGTTTAAATATTCGAACAGCCCATGAGAATAAAGCTGCGATGAACAAACCAACGAAAATGAATGATTAATGATCATAATAGTGTTCACAACAATCAAAGTCCATGCGCTCAAATGACATGTACAGAGACAATTAACTTCTCTTAAATTGTAAATCCCTGTCATATATTTATATATCACTTTCATATGTATATGTATATGTATATATACTACACTACACCTTTTTGTGAAAGCTATCATACCTAACCGCAACACCTTTTTCTTTTCAGCAGCAAAACCTCGCAACTTACGGGGCCCAGCTTCCATCTGCATCATAGTAGTTGTCGGCACACATCATGCGTGAGCAGTTGCTCGGGTTAGGACATTCGAGACCTAAAAGCGTTGCCACCGAGAAATGCTGGAAAAACGCGACACCAGGTGGGCCCCAAAAAAAAACATGTTAGAAGTGGAGGGAAATTATAAGTACTTGTAGGGTGAAAGAACCCCAGCTATCCCAATTTATTTTTAGGGCATTCGTAGGGGTGAAATAACTCCATTTATAACGGCCAAGGGCCCACCTTGCATGGAACCTGAAAGGATTTCCAAAAGAAATCTCCTCTTCCAAATACATTGAGTGCGTGGTCTGGAATAAACTTCCAATATAAAAGTACAAAGCAACAGTAACTCACCGTTTTATTTAAAGAAAACATCCGCCATAGCCGCTCACTTTGGGTTATCACGGGATGCCAAAGGAAATTGGAGGAGTTACGAATGGAGTTATGAAAAATGTGAGGGGTTAGGGCCTTTCTTGAGTCACCTAGGGCCTTCTTGAATCAACCAGGACTTCAGAGTAAACTACCCTTCTTATCTAAAAAAACATTAACCCAATTATTTGGAATCATACTATACTGGGATATCCATGATACTTAGTAAGTGGATGTCCTTTCACCCCAATACTTATTAACTATGCAATCTGGGATGATCCTCCAAGTACTGTTACCATCACGAACCCAGCCGGACATCCTAGTACCTTAGATGAGCTGCCAGCATGCCAAGGTGGTTTCCGACACATCTTACCAAGGTGAATTTGGGGATAACTCTCGCATCCCAACTCGGTTTCCCTCCCCAGAAAAATGGTGAGTTTTAAAGGATGATATTCATCTTATACTGGTTGGTGGTTTCAACCCATCTGAAAAATATTAGTCAAATTGGATCATTTCCCCAAGTAGAGGTGAAAATAATTTTTTTTTGAAACCACCAGTTAGTATACTTCTAGTGGGAAATCTCCATCTTGAATTTATTCACCATCTAAAGGTTGGTGGTTTCCCCACCCAGTTGGGGTGAAAAAAAATCTTTTGGAAACCGTCACCTATAGCCATCTAGTTAGCAGTAAGCTGGAGTAACATTAACATAATCATTCAAAAGATTGATCAAATATAAAGTTGATTTGCACCAGCTGGGGATAAACATCAACCCCCTTGATCTAACTAGTGAAATCAAAATGAAATCAAGGACATATTGCTCAACTGGTGGTGCCAAGCAAATTCCATCAACACCACACATTCAGAATCTGTGTAATTAAATATTTTTCTATGGAATTCAAACACCAGAATTTCTTTCCGCCATTTTAGCAATAGCCTTTCCACCAGCTCTGGGCATCCCAAACAATTCGCACCTGGAACTTTAGGACATCCGACCTTCCAAACACATCGTGGCTACGGATATCTACACATCGTAGTAGGCTGACAGGATGCAATGATTAGGGGTGGTCTTCGGAGAAACTCAGGAAACCGCGAGTTTTTTTAAATTAAAATTTCTATGTTATATCCAAGTGAAAATAGTATGAAAAAGTGGTCATATCCCATAGGATCCATGATGGGACTTGTATGTTTAGGGTATGTTTACCCACATTGATCCTTTAAAAAATCAAGGGTCTATGCCCCTAAAATATGCACTTTGGTAGCCGAAGAAATTGGCCCACGGTCACACATGTTTATCATAAAGCTTCAACCATCCGGATCATCAAATAGGGCTGGTAGTTGCTCCCATAAATCCCATGCAACAAAAATGCGGGATACTTGGAGGATCATCCCCGTAAATAAATAGTGAATAACCCCCAACTATAAGCCATACAAAGGCCATTTGGAAGGGGAACAATTCCAGTTAGGGGACATACGAACCATGGGCCAATTCACCACTAAAACGTCCGTCATGGGATGATCCTCCAAGTACTTGTTAGGACTGGATGTCTCATTGTTCATTTAAATTTCTTCCACCCAAAAAAAAATCCAGCTTCTGGTAAACTAACATAGCTGGTTGGAATATCTCCATTTTCAGAAGGAAATATACGTACTACAGTAAATAAGTATGTATATATATATACATATATATTCAAACCTTGGAACATGGGACCCTGGAAGATAAGAAACAGAGTAGTTAAGTTCCCCAATGACGTATTTAAAGGAAACTTCAGCAGATAGGACAACCTTGGAAGTCATCTTTCATTTTCCCCGCATCCCTTACCCTCTCCAACACTGACATATGAAAAATGTTCATGGTTGGAAGACAACCCTTAGCTTCCTTGCAGGTCTGAGTTGATTGATTTTTAGTTTCATGGAGTTAGTGTATCCCATCCTCATCCTATCCCATTCATCTGGCCAAATGGAATAATATTTCACCAAACTTAGAGTTCCCTGAAATAGCTTGGGATTCCCCTTCGAAAACGCTACCTTTTGGGGTTTTTGGTCGTGTTTTCGGTCGCGAGCTAATTTGAAAAGAATTCATCCATCCCATCCAATCCACCTCACAGCCGTTGGCGGCATCACCATCTAAGTCAAAGGTGTTTTCATTGCACTCGATGTGACGACTTGCATTCACACCTCCTGGGCCAAAAAAAAAACGCACCACACCCACGGACCCCCAAAAACCAACAAAAAACATCAAAGTTCAATCAGTATACAGGGATTAGGGTCGGGGGTTTTGCGAAGCATGTCCTCTTTAATGACAGGTGAAGTACTGAACTAACATGATTATTCAGCCCCTAATGGTGTAGTGCCGCAATGGTGACGTTCAAGATCCGAGTTTATGTTTAATTTATTCTATTTTACCCTTTATTCAACAGTCATGGAAAGGTAAACATCAGCATTTCGGAGACTAAACTGACTCATCTTCCAGCAGTGCTGTTTTTTACTTTCAGGATTTATGGGAAGAAGGGTAGTTTTCTGAGTGATTGTTCCCTATAAGAACCTACAGAGTTTGTTATTTGTTTCTTTTGGGGGTGGTTTTGCTTGTCTTTCTCTGATTGAAATTTCTTCCTTCTCAAACCAGCCATGTATGTATGCAGAGAACTATGTGTTTGCCATTTGCCTTGATTCTTAGACAAACATGAAGCGGAAAAAACAAAATTTGCGCCCCCCAAAAAAAATCATTAAAGGCATTCTACATCTCGAAATCCACTTCTTTTGTTTTTACCCCAAACATTATCTTGGGCTACCAAAACATTGAATTCAGTTCGGTTTCTTACTTGAGAGAATAGATTTGTGAGAGTTCACGGAGTTTTGAGAGTAAAAAAAACACAACGAACATGAAAGATTATCAAGCCAAAATGCTCCAGCAAAGCATCCTGCAAAGCGTTCCAAGTCAGAAATTTCCGCTTGACAATGGCTAGAGCCCAGCAGAATATTGATATATTCGCAGCCATTTTGTGTGCATGAGGTCAGGTGTTGAGGTGTTGGTTCCACAAGCTCCCAGAATGTCCCGTTCCTGGCGGTGGTGCCACAGGCTCCAGGTGCCACTGGCAAGGCAAGAGGCGCAAGGCCTCTACGTTTAGATTGCTTGTTTGGCCTCGAAAAAACGCGGCAAGCACTTGTGTCTCTGCATCACATCTTTGAGTCCTTCGTCAAGCCTCGGCCCAAAGGGATATCTCCGGTGAATGACTTTCAAAAAGTCCTGGTGCTGATGTTTCTTCTCGTAAACCTCGTAGAATTCACCCCTGCTCAGAGAATCAATGCATGTTTTTCACGGCAAATTGTGACCGTTTGCAAACCCAACCAGATGCCTCCGGCCATGTCTGTGCAGGAAAAGATGACTGGAAAAATGCAAAAACAAAGGTCGCAAATGGTGGCCCTATGGCTCACCGAAACTGAGAATGTGGATTCATGAAACGGAAATTCTCTGCGTTTTGGAGATGATTGGTTGGACACCCCTTGATCATACTCTGATAAGGTGATTTATTGGCTCCCTAGGGTGGTTTTGATGGTGAGTTAACTTGGTACAAAGTAAACCAACATCTGACTATGCTGCTTTATGTCGCCAAGAGTCTCAAGCATGGAATTTGATGAAGTTCTGAAAACATATCAAAAGGGAAAAGTTGGCCACCCTTGGGAAAGTACCCGAGATATTATACCAACATATACCACCTGTATGGACTACATAGTGGTCGTATAGGCAATACAGGGAAATATTTGGGGAATGACTGCTAGGGTACCCTCCCAAGGGTACCCAAAATGTCCCTTTGAAGATAGTAAACATTACTGCACCGCTCCCTGAAAACTAACATGACAATGGAAAAACAACCGTGAATTAAGATGCATCTGCTATTGTCCATTGTCATTTTAGGTTTGGGGGGGGGGTGTAAAGTTTAGATACTGTATGAACTGAAACCAATGACTCTTGCTATTTACATCATAGCCCCCCTCATTGTGCTCCTTATGCATCCGAAAAATTGGATAAATTGTAGATGCTTCTCCTTTTTCAAGGAAGGGTTTTCAAGTTCCAGCCAGTAGTTTTGGTAAGCATTTCCTTTAGAAGCAGCATTCCTCAGACCCCTCCATTCCCTGCCCTGCCAGTTGGTGTCTCCTGCAACAGTCGGAGATGCATCTTGACGCATCATGGGACATTTCTCACAGCAAAGTTGACACCTGTCAGATGCTGAGGAGAAGGTCATGTACTTGGAGGATGGGTCAAGTAGTTAGGATCACTCCCATGTATAAGCCATGAAGTTCGGCCATTTGGAAGGGGCACCACAACCCCAGTTACGGGAAACAAATAATCATGATTACTAACCACTTACTAAATGGGATGATCCTCGAAGTAGCAGTAGCAAGTACCAAATGTCAGCCAAAGATTCCACCCACTTCACATTTAACGAATAGATACCCCAAATATTCACAATTTAAAAGGATCGAGATACATTTTCCAAATCTCAATTTCTTGGTATCTATCCGTCTAATTTCAGGGATGCATATATAGTTGCTGGCTCATGGTGGTTTGCTAGTCTACTGTAGATTCAGGGAAGTGAACATTCCGTTTCAAAAAAGAATTCATTGGTTTCTTACGTTTGATGGTTCAAACATCTTGCTTAGGTGCTAACCAGTTGATCTGGCCAAACTTTAATTCTATTTCACCAACCACGCCGCCTTGAAAAATGTCAATGACTCGATTTCACCAACCTGGATTTCCCTGATTTAGTTGGCGATTTCCCTTCCAAAAAGCTACCTTTTGAGGTTTTTGGTGGTGTTTTCGGTCGCTATAATTATTGTATTTGATCAGAGTTGATAGGTATTTGCCATTTAGGTCAATGCCGGATCTGCACCATCAAAGTCCGTAGGCGGTTTTTTTTTTTCGGGCTATCAGAGTTTGATCATCAGAATGGGGAAATTGTGGATAGAACTCAGCCATAGTGTTAATGGAAAAAATGAAAAAACGCCAGTTGATATTACACATAGTAAGTTACCCTCCAGGGAACGAATCCATATCATCCATATCCCACCTTGGGAAAAGGAAAATCATCTTCAATGTTGGCACTAGTAGGGGATAATGTTAGTTCCCAGGAGGGTAATTCCATTCTGGTTTTGATCTATCCTAAGTGATGGAGAATTTCTTCCCTCAGCTGCATCTCTAATTCAATGAGAAAGCAGATTTCTGTATCCAACCCCTTGGAATGGCAAGTAAAAGCCAAAAATATATATATATACATATATATATATTAAATATATATATTAAATGATTATATGTGTATATAAGTAAGTATATACCTACAGTTTGGGAATGGTAATAGCTCACTTTTTCCTTGCTGAAGTTATCCTCTTACAGTCCAGAGTTTCTTGTTGAAACCACAAGGTCGCAAGGTCCATGAGGCCACCCAAGATGCCATGGTGGCTGAGACTACCTGTTCCAGTTCAAAAGGAATCAAAGAGGTCGAATCTGCGGTGGGATTTCCGTGGGGCTTTCGAGTGTGGAATTTTTTGGTCTTGCCCAACATCTTTCTGAGCACGTCAGGTACTTCCTTGAACCGCCGTGCCAGAGTGGGGCTCGCCTGGCAAATAAGGCTCCACTGCTGTTCTCGCCTGTGCTTCTGCCATTTTGGAATGCAGCACCTGTAGAACCCTTTGAAATGGGATACTTTCTTTGCCGGCTGCTTGCGTAAAAACCCCATGAATTGGGATCCAGGGGACGAACGGTACATGAACACCTACATTTAAATTAAGCCAAATGTAGGTAAATAATGGTAAATATACCACACCTATTATGGAAGGGAACTAACAACTCGGGAAAATACTACAATTCCGAAACCTAAATGTTTCGAGCATTTTGGGATGGAAGGATTCTCCTTAGAATCACCACCATGGTGGGGGAATTCCCACCTGGCGGTGAATGGTCGCGGTTTTATTATTGCCCAGACATCGCTAGCATCTTGGAATGGGTTTTTGATGCCATATACCAAACAACCAGCATCTTCCAGTTCATTGTGATGTTCCTCTTGCAATTTTTCAATCCAAAAACCATGTTGAAGCATCATCCATTCAACTTCCCCGAAGTACAACTATACTAAAATTGCTAGAATGACCCTTTCGGTAACAAGGGAACATGGTTCCAGAGCTGCATGAATATATCGCATGAATCTTGCATTTTTTTGGTCTTTCACATCTTTCACCAGGTCGAAAGGTAGTGAAGGCGCCATGTGAAACCGAGCAGGCCTGCATAGATACTCAAAAATGGAACAAATCTCCCTATTCAACGGAAATGCGAATCCTTTTTAACTGTTTCAGGGATGCAGCAGGACCCAAATTGCAGCCATGTTGAATTCACGTTTACTTCGCCCCCCAAAGGCACCTGTCGCGAAATAGGGAAAGGCCATCGCTTGCCAAACACTTCCTGTGCATCATGACGTTCAAAAAACGGGGACGCAAAGGAGTGGACGGGTTGTGTTTTCATAAAGACTTAACACGTAAACTGTGCAACAAAACACGATCAAAACACGGGTTGTGTTTAAAAAAACTTTACACTTAACACGAACAGAAAATTAGAAAATACGCACAACCCCAAGAATCCTGACCCCTCCAAAGTGGCGTCATTTTGAAAACCAAAACACCCCTGCTATACAGGTTCTTTCACCCCTCTGTAGGGTCCTTGCTGATTCTTAGGGAAGCACAGTTTATGAGTTCTTTTTGGGGGGAAGTGTCCAAGCAAATCGGATCCCCCAATCGTTTTGCTACTACCCTATAGACATCCGAATACCTTGTGAGTAGGTGCTTGAACCCCCAAACATCTCCTGAGGTTCGGCTTTTAAGGGTTCCTTGCACACCGATCCTCACCAGGTATTACAAAGGGTCCCTCTCCATTCTTCAGAATTATCGCATCCAATTTTTCTTGGGGGAAAAAGATTGGTTGCAAAATTGAAATCCAAGTGTCTGACAAAACTCTGTGGTGGAGTCAATATGTTCTGCAATGGCATAACTTTCAGCACAATCTTGACTATTGTACCTCGGTCATGTCATTTCGGAGCAGCCGAACATGAATACCTTCTGAATCTTCCAGAGGTCGGAATAGAATCTAACCTCTGGTAAATTAACATAGCAATGGAACATCACCATTTTCAATAGGAAATACATCTTCAATCCGGATCCATTTTCCAGCCAGCTGTTGGTTTACCGGAGTATAACAAAATTCCAGTTGAAAACTGCAAACATCAAACAGCCAACCATTGGCATCTTTACTTTAAAAGGCTCCTGTAGACTTTCAGCTTCTTTCCCAAGCTTCCGGGGTGAGAATTGAAATAGTTGAAACCACATAGGAAATTATTACCCCTGAAAAACGAACGGCTGGAACCTGAATGTCAACCCAAACAATGCTCAGGAAAAATCCCTTTAAAAAATACCATACGTATCCATACATATTGGTATTGTTAGATCCCCCCCAAATGGGTAGTGCAATGATCCCAGTCATGGTTGGCTGGCATATAGACAAGGCGGACTTGAGGTTGCTGTTGCTGCTTTTATTGGAGGAAGTAGTTGACATAACCCGCAAAAACAACAATATATTTGAAAGATAATAATGAATACATTGTTATGTTTGAAGTTCTATATCATCTTGGATTCGCACAAACTCGTTGTCGAACAGGTAAAAATGTTTTGTGAAACGTCGTTTATTTCACTCCCATGACAACAGTGATTGCTTGAAACAAGTCTTTGTTTGCCTCACCCAGTGTTAAACATATTTTGAAAAAATAATCTTGCAAATTTCCGACAACCATCCAAGTGCAAAAGAAACCTGAAATCACATTCTCGTGACTAAAATCTATTGTGGAACCTTTTCTAGAAAAGTCCAGTCCCCAAAAAGTTGTTCTAGTTGGTAGTTTCAACTCATGTCAAAAATATTCGTCAAATTGAATTATCTTCCCACCTACGGGTGAAAATAAAAAAAATATTTGAAACTACCAGCTAGTGTTGTTTTTCTTAAACAAAGTGTTCTTTGAGTTCATGGTCTGCATAAATTAGGTTTGTTGTTACCTCCTCCAGCCAAACAAAACTTAGAAAAAAAAACTCCCATCAATCCCCCAAGACAGCTAAGACAGTACGGCTGACTAGATCACCGACATATTTTGTCATCTTTGAAGGCTGGAACATCCCGGAACAATCTGTTTTTGAATTAAAAGAATCCACCAACATCTAAGATCCATGTATGTTCATACATTTCCAAGTTCAAAAAAAGGTGACTTTACATGCACGTCACCTGCAAATTCATTCTATTACAACTTTTCTTTATATTATACATCTCTATGTTTTTTCATGTCAGTGTGAGTGTGTGTGATGCAGCCCACCGGACAATTCCAAACAGCCATGGCACGTTCCACACGACAACAAGACGGGTCTGATGTAGCAGGTAGCTCCGGTGCCTTCAGTCCCCCTGACGGCCTGAAGATTTCAAGTCACCAGTCACTAACATGGAGTCAAAAAAAAACCTGGAGAAATCCTAACACCGATGCCCCGATGCCCCAAATGCTCCATGTTATATTTACCGATCCATGAATGGCTTAGATTCATGGATCCAATGTACGTAAATATTCCATTCCCATGAAGCATTTAGGATTGGTGAAGTTCCACGAAACCAAGTTGGTGGTTGAACCAACCCAATTGAAAAATATGCTTGTCAAGTTGGATCATGAAACCCCAAGGATCGGGGTGAACATAAAAAATATTTGAAACCACCAACCAGTTCAACATAGCCCCTGAAAAATGGTGGTTGGAAGACGCTCCTTTCCTATTGGGTTTCGGTAACTTTTCAGGGACTATGGGGGTGTACCCTGGGAGTCCAAAAGCCATTTTAGTCTTGAAATCAGGTGGATTTCTTCATGTTACAAATAATGGAGAAAACAAAGTTGGTTACAATCACTGCCATCTGATACTTGGAGGATGGGCCTTCCACGGATCGGGGATCCCACTTCAGGGTTGAACAAATGCAGGGTCCCGTGCACATGTCACCCCACTCAATGCATGGTCCCATGCCTGAACATACCACTCAAGATATTTTACAATCCTTAAATAGACAGGCTTACATACCCGTAGGTTCGGACTGGTCTATTTACCTACATGAAAATCCATAAAAATCAACCAAAGGTAGGTAAACAGCCCGGTCCCATGCATCCTGTTGGGGGAAGAAATCCCATGATATTTATACCCTCATCTTCCAGTTCCCTATACAGTTGGAACCAAGCTCCCAGGCAAGCCAATAGGTAACGATCAACCCCCGGTTCCAAACATATGGGGAACTGGAAGATGAGGGTATATATTGGTAAGGTTCATTCAGATTGAGGTATCAAATCACATTTGAACGGATATGCAGATCGAGGGTTTTTCTTCACTCTTTCCTGGCCGGTGATCTTAAAACCTGCAGTTTTTGTTGGGTATATTTTTAACTGCTGTTAATTGGCAAAATTCTACTTGAACATAGGTTCCTTATCCGACGTTTCGTGCGTTCACCGGAACCAATTTGTCTTTCCCATCTTTCAATTCAAACCTCCATCGATATTGGAGTTTCCATGGTAGATTTGTTTGGATTTGCTTGTTTGATGCTTGGACAAAAAAACATATTCCCAAATGGTGGTCTAACGTTAATGGTGATTTACCATGGTAAAAAGTAAAAAAAGCACTATCAAACAAAGAACAGTTTAGAGGATATTTTTTGAAACCTTATCTCTTTCATCTCGGATGAGAGTCGTCGTGACCTGTTTGGTGGATGTTTGTGCTTTTGATTGGGAAAAAAAGGACAAGGCTGCAACAGAATTACATTACGTACCCCTTACATCCATCCAAATACCTCCTGACGTTTGGCGTTGTAGGTTTGTTTTGGGGGGTCCAAACACCGAACCTCAGGTGTTTGGATGTCGTTTCTGTTATGTCGTTATCTGAAGCGGGTGGCAATGGTCACTACTTACCCATGACGGATCCATGGGACTGGTATATATACCTACATTGATCCCATCCATTTGAGCCAAATGTAGCCTCCCTGAAACTAACAGCAAAAGCCCCTGAAAATAGGCCGAAACCCGAAAGGAAAGGCTTGTCTTCCAATCATCCATTTTCAGGTGCGAAAATGTGAGTTTCAGGAAGTGTAAATATACCAGTCCCATGCTATGGGTTATAACTTGACTATCTCCCCAACTTACCAAAAGAGTCGATCTTCGACCTGGCAACCGTCCTCATGTTTCCCCGTTTGTTGGCGATATCCGAGCAGCATAGATGGAGGTATGCAAGTGACAGATGCCCACAAGACCAACCATCCTTAGATCCAAAAGTGTACACCCCTTGGAAAACTAACAGCTCGCACCTGAGCAGCGCAACCAAAAATCCTCGTGACGTTCAATGAAATAGTGGTCGGATCTGGTCGGTTGATAGGGATCCGACCTCTATAAATGGGTAGGATTATCACCCTTCTACAGCAAATGACCAAGGTTTTGGTCACCGCTCACCTGAAACACCAGGGTTGCTTCAGATGAGTCTCCTTTTGGGAAGCCTGGCCTCCTAACCAGGTGCGAGTTGCTAGTTTCAGGGGTTTGTAGCTCACTGGGACCAAAAAAACTTCGGGTCCACGCCGTTCCATGTAAGGCGAGAAATGAGAAACTATGTTCGTGACGCAGTTGAGCCATGAAAAAGGCGGCCCCTAGTTGTTTAAGGGATTTGTTGGGGATGAAATCCTACCCAGTTCTGTGGGGATTATAATAAACTACTGAAAATATAAGGATCCCTATTAACCAACCCGGATTCAATGGAAAGTCAAGTCGTGGCTTTTTTCTTGACACAGCTGGGAAATTTAGAGCATGATTGGTGGAAGGTTGATTCCAACAACTCTTTGATTCAACACAAATCAAACACCTGTGCTACATATTTCATGAAACCACCTATCTTTATCAAGAAAAAAAACAGATGTATAACGTATATGCAACTATATCAACTATGTTTATAATCCATATATAGATATATGATGATATACATACTTACATCTATAGCCATTTCTTCTACACTCATCCCGAAAGATATCATCGTATCCATGTGGGGTGCAAAAAAAAGTATCACTCCAAGAGAATCCCAACAAACCCCTGGAGCATCCCCTTTCACCCCCAAATCATTCAGGAATTCCTTCATTGACTGTTGGTTGGGGGTCCGGGGTATGTCGGAGAATTCTTTGATTTTCAGCTTGGTACATACACTCAACCACCCTATTGATAACTGTCTATACTGTCTATACCTCCACATCCCCCTGTCTCATGCAGAATTGATATAAGCTGAACACTATTGTCTCATTTTCCTACGAACTAAAATCCCTGAAAGTCAACCATTATTTCAAAGATGGTGGTTCCTTATGGATGATGATAAACCCTTACGTAAAACATCCTATAAAAAATGGTGGCCAAGGACTTCCAGGGAAATCACATCCCAGCTGCTCGTAGGCTGTGCAGGTCATCTGCGTTCGGCAACTCTCATGGCATTCCGTCAGCGACATGTTGCCCACACTGAAGCCTTGCGCGGTAGCTTGGGAAATGGCGGCTTGTTCCTGATCCCCTTAACAAGGCGGTCGATGTCCTGCAAAGTGAGCACTTGTAGGCATCAGTGATAAGTGAGTTAAAAAGTATTGGGGGGGGGTGAAAATCAAAAAACTCAGTTATCCAGATATAAGCAGCAATTGAAAAATCAGCGCCCCATATAACTCCATGTATCACGCTACAATGGGGGCCCATCTTGTTGTTCGGGCCCCAATCCTTAAATGTTTGCATGACTGGCTGGCATTTGGAGGCGCAACAGACATGGGTAACTGAGGTGTTTTCACCCCCTATTTCAGTGGAGTTAAAACGGCCCTTATGGCTGGTGAATACGGCCACTAGGAGGAAACATACACCTACACCTACAGCTACCCCCCACGTATCGTCGCACCTGAGGTGATGGTAGTACCATCTGCAAAAGCGCAATTTCCAAGCAATTTCTTCCAGGCATAAGGGTCCTAAGCTTTATTCATGGCTGGTCAACCAATCCCTCCACTAACATGACCCCCCAAGAAATTGCCGGCCTTGTTGAGGGCGTATTAGTCATTGGTTTCCCTTAATAAGGCCACTTAGGCCTGATTAAGCCCGTATTTCTGAGGGGGGTACGATAGGGGCGGGTTAGTTGATTAACCATGATTTATCGGTGAAGGACCCTTATGGGTGAATAATTTGGGTAAGGACATCTACCCTCCTGGGAACTCTCACATATCCCGTCCCAGCCGGCACGTTTGAGTCGATGATTTTCCGAACTTCCCAGGGTGGGACAGGTTAGTTCCCTGCAAGGGTACCAAGGCATAATGAAAGATGTGATGACGCTTCAAATAGCTGTCTTTGCATTGGCGGTTTATTTTTGTTGACCGTGACATCAAAGAGGGTAATTTCATTTGGGTGATGTTTGTTTGTTGCCATGGTATTAAATTAAAGGATCTGATGTACCCAAAATGTTGAACACAAAAACTATTTCATGAAATGTTTGATGCTATGAATTATCTGACACAATCTACCCCAATAAGATCCATGGGACTGGCGCATATTAACCAATATGCATGATCCATGTAACATATATTCAAAATATATAATATATATATATACATATATATCATATAGGGAAATCTACCAATTTTATGGATCCTATGCCTACATTTGTTGCGTGATTCTTCCTCGCAAATTTTCTTTCGAGAAATTCCATGGGAAGCCACCCCCCTCCCTACACCAACCATGACAAACAACAGCGGACAGTATCACTCTGTAGGTAAATATGAGAAGCCATGTTTCTTGGTTTTGCTTGCCCACGATGCTTGATACAACTTCCAAACATATTCCCCGAATGGTCATAGCATCTAAGATACCATGTCCCGAAAGGAAAAAACACAAAATCACCCATCATTCAGCCAATCTCAATACTTCCAAAAGGTTTCTATCACTCCCAACATGTCAAATTGAAGGCAAATAAAAGTAAATACTCCATACATGGAGCATATCCCATAGAATCTATGTGTGGTACATTTACATTTACCTACATTCATGATTAAGAATCAGCCAAACCCACTCCCATGGATCAGTTGGGTATTGGATTGGTGAACATCCACATAACTTCATGGGAACTTAAGGGCACCCCCCTTATTACGGGTTTATTAAGCATCAATGATTCCTTAATACTCCCCTAACAAAGCAAGCTATTTCCTGGTGGAGAGAGGCTGGCGCTCCATGCTATATTTACCGATCCATGAATGGCTTAGATTCATGGATCCAATGTAAGTAAATATTCCATTCCCATGGAGCATTTAGGATTGGTGAAGTTCCACGAAACCTAGTTGGTGGTTGAACCAACCCACTTGAAAAATATTAGTCAAATTGGATCATTTCCCCAAGGATCGGGATGAAAATAAAAGATATTTGAAACCACCACCTAGATTTAGGATTGGTAAACTTCCACGAAACTATTTTCATCAATTCCAAGGTTCAGGATGTGGTTTCTCCAGCAATGGTGCAGGTGCTCCATCTGTTCCCACGGTGCGACTCAAAAGTTCAGCACGAACGCCTTAGGATGGGAGGATGACATTGCTGGAAAATCCTCAAGGTACGATCATTATAAATGGAGATATATAGTTCACCTCTATAAATGACCGAAAATAAATGGGTTTGCCTGGGGTTGTTTTCAGTTTCACACCTACAAGTGGAGTTTATGGACCCCTACTTCAAACTAGTAGGGGCCCATCTTATTCAAATCGTGGATGTTCTATTGCCATCTCTTATTTGGGAATTTCGGACCATGAACTATGAATTTAGACTTTATTTTGAAATTATACAGTTGATGGAAGAAACCCTGCACCAGTTGATATGTAGTTTATCCCATCATTTACAAGGTTTATATATCCCAGGCGGTTAGCCGGATTTCTTCAACCAACAGAAAACTATGAAAATTAGTATACAATCTCCAAAAGTTTGAAGTTTGGCCATCGATTGAGTCAGATTTTTTTGTGGGAAGGGGGGTACAAGGTGTGGCCCCCTACTAGTTGTAAGTTTGGGTTAACTCAGGTACCCATTTTCATTTATAAGTATAACCCCCATTTATAACTGGTAGGCGGGGCCCACCTTGTAGGTAATTGTTCAACACAGATTGTTTTTTGAGATATCAGGAGTTTTTCTTTTGCAAGACGTGCCCTTCTGATCCTTGGTGTGTTGTTTCTTTTTAACAGCCAACGCCGCACGCCCCTGAAAATAGGCCGAAACCCAGAAGGAAAGTAGTCGTCCAACCATCCATTTTGAAGGAATTGTGCTGTTAGTTTTAGGGAGAGTACAAGATGGGCCCCTACTAGTTACAAATGGAGTTAGTTCACCCCTATAAATGACTCAAACTAAATGGCCAATGTTTTTTTTTTCTGCTAGTGCGTTTTTGGGAATTCACGTCCCCGGCCAAGTAGCAACTGATCCATTGATTTGGTCGACCAAGAAAACCTTTGAAGTCCTCCAAGTTGTTGGAGAAGACGTTACAGGCTGACTCCTGTGAGAACAGAGCTATGCAGCTATAAGAATCCATCAAACATTTAATGAGACCTTACCAACACACCCCTGGATGTAAGTTGCTAAGCTATTAGATACTCAGGTTTAGGGATCCGTTCAGTGGGTCCTGCTGGAGATTTCTTGGAAAAAAGTTTTGTTTTTTTTTCAAAAGGAGGGGATCCAGTGGGATGGATGACAATTTGGTGTGTCAGAAGTAGGGTTCAAAACTCAGATACTCAATGGGGCTGGTCTATTTTCATGGGATAAGGATTGGTTGCATGACAGGATCCTGATATTTCATGGCTTCTGAAACAATCCCGGGGTGTCGGGGGAGGATTTCATCCCACATATTAAGAGCAACTAACTAATCACATTCAACTGGTCTCTGCGTACGGCCTTGTGACTGTCCATTCATCACTCTGGTTACAAAAAGCAAAGATCCTTTTACACCCCTGAAATTTTCACGCATAGACTTCCCAAAAAAAAATGGGCCTTGGAAAATGTTTTTCTAGCTTCAGATACTGCATCATTCTGAGTGTCTAAATTTCAGGATGTCGGGGGATAGATCCTAAGATTCTTTGCAGAACATATGCGAGTGTCTCACCCTAGTCTTCAAAATACCTCCTGAGCAGGTGTTTTATTTGTGCTTTTGGGGTCCAAATACATCATCACAAGGTGTTTGGAAGCCTAGGCCTACCAGTAGGGTTATTCATATACCTCAAACCAAAAACAGAAAAATCGGTCACCATTTTCCCAAAAAAACTTGGTGACATCCACCCCATGCCACGGATTCCGCTTCCGGACCCCCGGCACCGCATAAGCAAACTCGAAACTGCTGCAATTCCCTTGTTCCACGCACTTCTTCGCACAACCTGGCGCGCAAGAAAAAAAAATCTCCATGGATGGCTGGATCTAGCCTTGGATGATGTAAGCTACAAGGTACCTACAACAAAAACCATCACCAAACATTTCTGGTACCTAAAATGGAGGAATCCTCACCTATACAAGCTCTATGTAAGCCTTACCTAAGGGAAAAATCCATCTTATAAGGTTCAGCACCTCCAATTTAGGTACCTCAGGTACCTCAAATTCTTGGTGAAACCAGTGGGGTGATCTGAGGGCTTTGAGGTGTTTCCAAACGCGAGGTCTCGCTTCTTCAATGCTTGAAGCATGGAGATCACCTCCGGCTCGAACGTCACGGTCCACGACGCACCTGTTCATTGAGGCAATGGATAGCCATCGCACCGTCTTCTCCCAGCATCTTCCCCTTCAGGACCTTGATTTTTGAAATCACATTCACGGGGGATGCCACAAACAAAGCCCTTGCCGTCGTGACTCTTCTACTCTCGTCCTTGTACCTTGCCACTGAGCCGAGGAAGGTGGCCAAACGTCACAAGGCTCTCGCAGCGGAAAGCTTGAAGGGCTTCAGAGTCTGAAGACGAGATAGAACACCGAGTTCACTGTCCTCCTTGAATTGAAACCTTCATGTCTGCTGCCAAACTGTCTTGGCTTGACATCCACAAGGAGAACCTGCTGGAACGTGCCCCCCGATACCGAGCACCCCTGATAAGTGAATCAAAACAACAGAAACAAAATGAAAGTATGGTCCTCTTCAAAGCACCATCTGTCAGTGGGTAAACACATGGAAAGTATGTGTTTGCATTTATTGTTCAAGGGTGGTCCCATCAGTTTCCTAACAAAAAACAAAACATGTTGGAGGATTCATGCTGTGGTTCCCCTTTTTTTGAGACACGTCCATAGACTGTCCATATAGGTATGAAGAATAATATATCCCATGAGGGATCCATGCAACTAGTATCTTTACCTTTTTTGATCCCATAGAAAACATCCAAATGGTAGGTAAAAATACCATGCATGGAACCCTATAGGTATTTGCCTAAAATTAAAACAAAAACCTAGCAGCGGTGATCAAGTGAACCCCATGAATCTGTCATGATATATCAGGCCGTTCTACATCGCTCAACATGTCGGCACAACGGAATACTGTTTATTCTACGCAAATACCAAAAAAAGGATCCCATATATGGTATCTTTACCTACATTGTTTATGGATGATTTTCGATGTTAAGATCAATGCTTTGGTACATGTTTCCCATTCTTCCCAACGTATCCATCACAAATTGTGAAGTGAAAATCACCTCCCAGGGACCCACAAATTCACTGACATAGTCCTGCTGGCACGTGGGGGAAATGGATTATTTCACCCCTGCCCATAGGATCCATGGGACGAACGGTATATTTACCTACATGTATGGAATGTAGGGTTGCTTACATCCAAATATCCCACAACTTGAGAACGATGGTGAATGGATCACTTCCAGCAGGACATCCTAGTAGGGTATATAGGGGATGAAATCCTACCCAATTATGTGGGGATTATTTCACCAAGAAATTATAAGGATCCCTATTAAACAACCAGGATTCAATGGAAAGTAAGGGGCCCCGAGTATTTTTCCACAGTAAGGAGCCCTAGTAGAAGTTGGTGTGTGTTTAGTTGGTTCTCTCTGGAAATATGACTGCCTGCCTACAAGGTGGGCCCCTCCCAGTTATAAATGGAGTTAGTTCACCCTTATAAATGGCGTTATAAATGGGTAACTGGGGTTATAACTGATCACTATAAATGTATGGTCCCCAACTTCTAACTAGTAGTGGGGGCCCACCTTGTAGGGCATCAAAAAATTGCACCCCCAACTTTTCGAAAACCGCCAACCTTCCAAGTTCTTTGCATCGAAATGCATCTCGTTTGGACCATCCAAGTCAAAGGGCACCAGCGAAAAACCTGAAGGAGAATTGTTTTTTGGTCGTTTTTTTGGAGCGTTTTTTATCACCAAATGGCTGAAATCAAATCCTGAAATCTGCATAGTTCGTATAGTTTATACTTCGAAAGTTTGATTATAACTAAAATAAGTCACCAAACATTTCAGGTAAAATGGAGGAGTCTTCACCTATATAAGCTGTAAGGCTTATGTAGGGGAGCCCCCACCCCCTTATAACACACTTATAAATCTAGTAGATCACTACAAACCCCCCATTTTCCCTTTAGATTTCATGTTCTTGCCCTATAGTTGGGGTATAGATCTATCTACTCTTTAGTGGCTGCCCCTCAAGGGCTGGAGGTAAAACATGAGCGGAAAATTGGAGATAAACCATCATTTCAATGGGGTGGGTCCCCACATGGTCCCCACTTTTCAAGGGTTTTCAATTCAAAAAAAAACAGAGTGAAACTACGGCCTACCTGCTACCTGGCAATTCTTTGTGACCTCTTGGGGATGGTTATATATGTGACCCTTTAAATTAGTGACCTCCAACTAAGGAATCAAAAGGTCACTTTGAATCACCTTGTAGTTGTTATTTAAAAATATCTCCATCCATTGTCTTAAGAAACAAATTAAGCTTTGACCATTCAAACCTTGAACAAAAACATATTTTTGACATTTGTTTCACGAAACATAACCCCTAACATGCAAGATCTGCATATCATACAAATATATCATATCAAACCTGAGATTCCAACTAACCTTCAACCTAACGTATTCCCCCCATAATTGTGTTTACAAAAACAAAAATTGTTGATCCCTAAGAAAGGTACCCAAAACGTTGGCCCGTTTTTTGTCTTCGTTTGGTGTCAATCTGGGGATCGACGTTGAGAAGTTGGAATCTAAGGTTAGGATCAGTGGGTTATAACACCCTAGATAATATATCCCATATATTTAAGTAGGTTATAGCCCATTTACTAACCAGTTACTACGAGTACAATCCTGAATCCTGAGACATCCTAGTGAAAAAATACCCGGGGTCCCTTACTTTCAATTGAAACCTGGGTGTTTCATAGGGATCCCTATAATTTGTTGGCGAAGCAATGCCAACACAATCAGGTATGATTTCATCCCCTATATACCCTACTAGTGTATATTGAAATACTACCCAACCGAGGATGCGAGGAATATTACACTTTTAGGCTCAAGATCTCGAACTCTAAAGCTTCACTTCCCCCAGCTGGGAAGGAGAGCATCTGAACATAGGATTTTGTGATTGCAACTGATTCAATGCTAATGAATTTGGATGGTAGAAAGTGTTACTCCATCAAGTTTAATAAAAATAAAATTGAAAATTTTCCCCGAGTGAAAGAACACCAGTTTTTTGAAACATGCAAATTTCTTCAGGAAAACAATGCAAACTCATCTCTTCAGAACAAAATGTTCAAAAAATCATGTAATATCCCCAATAAACACATTTGCACCTGACCTACTAGTTACGAGTTTTTAGAACACACACCCCAAAAAAAAACAAAAAGTTCAACCAACAAAAACGCATGTTGACAACCCAAACCGTGCAAATGCCACCACCACCTCCACCGGCGCCACCAGCAACAACAACATACAACATACAACTACAACAACAGCAACATCATCGCACCACCTCGACATCATTGCCAGGGTACCAAAGGGACATGTGACTTCAACCTTGATAAGATCTCCCGTGTGCCACCTTGGAGATGGTTGAGGCTGAAGTAGCTTCCTTCAATTTTGGGTGATTCCAGGGACTCCCACGGACATGGGACCTTCTTATGGTAAGCGGGACCCATACAAGCTTCCCATGTCTTTAGGGATTTTGGACTGGGAGTTGGTATGGGGATAGTATGGGTAAGGGGTCCCATTATTCGGGGTGCGTGGAAATCCCACTGAATTTTGGGGGTATCCCTTCCTATAGGACATATATTATATGTGACGTCAATAATTTGGGTGAGAATTTGAAAGAGGAAATTGTCTTTTCAGTAGAATACGGTTTCAACCCAAGTTGAAAAATATGAGTGAAAATTGAATGATTTCCCCAGAGTTTTGTGTGGAAAATAACTATTTGAAACCACCAAGTAGTGAAACTGCGATCATCAAACTGGCAATTCTGCTGGGGTCTTTGCTTTGGGATTGGTTTGTTTTCTGACTCTTTCATAACGATTGGGGATAACAAGGTCACTGTGAATCTAAAGTTCACTTTGAATCACGTGGTACATATATATATATATATCTTGTTGGTTCATTTTCTGAAGCAGTTGTAACATGTCACAT
>DF239967.1:0-25676 GCA_000507305.1 Breviolum minutum Mf 1.05b.01
AAATAATGATATTAGATCTTATGAAATATAGATTTAAATCCAACGATATTGGAAGATATCAAATATATCGAAATAATGATATTAGATCTTATGAAATATAGATTTAAATCCAACGATATTGGAAGATATCAAATATATCGAAATAATGATATTAGATCTTATGAAATATAGATTTAAATCCAACGATATTGGAAGATATCAAATATATCGAAATAATGATATTAGATCTTATGAAATATAGATTTAAATCCAACGATATTGGAAGATATCAAAATATAGATCTTATGAAAGAGAGACTGATATAACTGTCATTCAACTCGTAAACCACGGTGTGACACCACAACCCCATGTTCTCCTTGCGTCGCTTCCTAGCGGAAGAGCGCCTGAACAAGGCCAGGATTGATGTGTCTGAGGACAAGGCAAAACTTAATTGTCCCAAATCGAAATGACAGACTTTATGTTTCATTCAACTTTGAACGGATAAAAATGTAGATCTTCAATCTTCAACATCTAAATATTTTATTTTTCACAGATTTGGATTTGGATCTGTTCGATCTCCCCGCAGCTGCACCTGGGCGACTGGCTGCCTTTCTCTGAGGCCGAACCTCTCGTGGCAAACTCCATCGGTCCTATTCCTCCGAGTTCTAGAAACCAAATCTTGACATGGTCACATGGTCATTTCTTGGGTGCCATGTTGAGTCTGTTGAGTCATTGAGCTTCCCACTTTCTGGTTTCGCTTTCGGCTTTTTAGACCGGGGGCCTCATATCTAGTGATGTCTAGAGTCTTTGTGCTTGATGTGGATGATGTTGAATGCACCCTAGGTGGCTGGTGTTTCTAATGCAGGCAACTTGTGCAAGTACATATGTAACACACTGAAATGTGCACACTACCATGTGATACTATGTGTATACTGTATACACACGCATTTTTGATGTGTATAATGATAATATATATTCAAAACTAGATCATATACTTATAATGTGTATGGAAGAATGAAATAATATTCATGCAAGCATATGCAATACTTCCATGCATTTCTCTTTGGCATCCAACATACTATGGCGTGTGTAAAAAGAACATTCACTGATTTCTGAAGGTATTTGTGGGGTGGTGTCATCGTGTCATTTCTTGAAGTCGTTGGTTCGGTGTCCGGGCCCTCCGGGCGGATCGGCTTCTTGGGAGCGGATGACTCTTTGTCAGACTCCGAACCTGCCACACGCAACGAAAGGGAGAGGAAAGCCGTGGTTGAAAGGGAAAGAAATTAACAAATTGATAAAAAATTGCAAAGATATTTTGGGCTCTTATACCTATGTTAGGCTGGTGTCAGCACAAGCACACTCTTTTACTCGACCACACGAAAGTGAGGTAAACACTTCAAATGGCTGCAGCACACATATACAAACATATAGACATGTAAGTACATGCATGCAACTGTACACATATCTGGTCACGCCTCCCGAGTCAAGAATGACTCCATGCTATGACGAGAAGATATGCTATGTACAGGTATCTAAGCTAATCTCACAGTTCATCTTCTCCAGAAAGTAGTAGCCAGACTCAAGCCATTTCACTTCTTAAGCGATAGCTGGTGCTGTCCTTCAAGGAAATGGAAGTTCATACCCAGAAGTGCTTTGTTCATCGTTGCTTCAGGAACAGGTTTCGTAAGCACATCTGCCAACATATCGTTGGTTCCAACTTTCTTGATCTTGAAGTTCTTTTGAGCTACACGTTCTTGTACCCAATGAAATTGAGTATCCACATGCTTAGCCTTTCCTAAGCCTCTGCGTGAACCCATAGAAATTCCAGCACTAGCATCCATGTTCACTTCATTGATTGTTTTGATTCCCCAATCCAAAGCGGTAGAAACTTCACCCAGCAAGTTGCTGGCCCCACTCACAAGTGAGTAGTATTCAGCCTCTCCTGTAGATAGGGAAACCACACCTTGGCCTTTGGAGTATGTCTTGATACAACATCCTCCTGCCATCAACACGCCTCCTGACACACTCTTCCGTGTCTTGATACACCCGGCGTGATCCGAATCAGTCCACATCACAAATGGATTGATGTAAGTTTGATGCGGGAAAAACTGTGCCATTCTTGGCCTGTACCTTAGGTATCTAGCCAACCTCTTGAGCATAAGTTGATGTCTCACTGTTGGCTGTTGCAAACCTTGAGCTAATGATCTCGTAGCTACTTGTAGATCGGGACGATCTTGTGCTAAGTAAGCTGCTCTCATAGCTACTGATCGATAGACTGAAGCTTCTTCTGCTGATAGAAACTCCTTGTCTTTCTCCATGTCATCTGCTGTCGGTTTTGCTATAGGTGTCTTGACCTTTGATCCTTGTCGTCCTTCTGATCCCATCTTCGACTCAAGAATTTCGACGACTAGGTCTGCGTGACGAGAATCAGGTTCCCACCATATGCCTTCATCCTTCCAGGAAATAATCCTGTTCAAAACTCTGATGTCCTGGATAGTATTTGGTGTTCCTGGTGGTCCTAGAATACCACGTTCGACAACCATCCATTCCTTTCCTAAAGATTCATGAAGTCACTTGATGTTTTCGTAGCTTTCAGCCGTAGTGAAATCATCTCCATGAACGACTGTTCGAAGATCTCTTTTCTGGTGGTAGTAGATGCAAGGGTTACTCTTGCCTTGGGTAAAACCCAACTTCGTCATGATCTTCCTAATTGTGAGCTCCCAGTTCAATGGGGCATCCCTTGTCCCATACAAAGATCTTTTCAATCTTCCAACAACGTCTCCATCCGACTCTGTCTTTCCTTCACTCGGTAACTCGACATAGATTTCTCGAGTAGCCTCCGAGTAGAAGTGCGCCCTTTTCACATCCAGAAATCCTAAAAGCTTTCTGGTTCCTGTTTTAGGGACTTGACCTGTAGAATCTGACAACTTCGAGGTTACTGCTATTGATAGCAGCATCTTCAATGCTGACAAACTTGGCATTGCTGCAAAGAATTCGTCAAATCCACTTCCTCTCTTGATTTCTTGTCCTACCAGTCTACTCCTGTAAAGCGGGTTCTCTTCATCCTGCTTATTCACATCGACCCATCGAGTTCCAATAGTTTTCATACCTGGTGGTATCTGAGATCTGGGGATCTTTTCCCACACTTTCATAGTCTCAATGATCTTAATCTCATCTCTTCGAGCTTGCTGGACTCCTTGGCTGTCCAACACTTTTCCACTGATATCGTCATGGTACCACCACGTGGCTGCTTCGTCTTGCAGTTCAGGTGGTAGAGAAATCTTCTCCTCACAAACAGGTTCATCTTGATCTTCAATCGATGCCAAAAACATTTCTCGATGATCTAAGATCACTGCACTCAAATTTCCTTCCACACCGGGAATATCTCGAACTCTCTCTTCATCACCTTCATCTTCGGCTCTTCTCTTCACTCCTTGCGAAGCCTGAGCTGAACCAGCTCGGCTCTCCTTTGAGGATTGACTTTCGCCTCCTGGCGGGTTAGGTCTCTTCTGACCTTGGACTTGGTTCACTTTCTAACCTCTTGGCTTGAGGTTCTTGCTCACTGATTTCTGGTGATCTCTTGGAGCTTGTAGATGATGGACTTTCACTCAGCTTCCTTGGTATGTACCATAACTCGGTGATTATGGTTTGTTTCTCAGGTAGTGGCATGTCCCACTCACTGCGTCTTTCTTCCTTGATAGATCTCGAACTGATAATTTGGTCGCTCGATTTCTTTCTTGTGACTCTCCAAATCACATCCTTCCACTCTGGTCCTTCGGCCAGAGTAGTCTTGAAATTGATTGCGTCCTCATCTTCTCTTGCCCAAACTCGACAAGTGTCTGGTAATCCATATGGCCTTTCACCATGATAGCCATAGAGTATCTTTGGAACTGATACTCCAACTGTCTGTGGCAATCCTGTTGCCTCCTCTTCTTGACGTGCCTCGAATCTTACAACTCGAGGATTGTTTTCTTCTTGCCTAAGGCACTCTTCCATTCTCTCACGACACATGTCATTGTGATGTACTCCTGTACTTCTGTTTCCAATCTGGACTCCGTCACACGCAGGACAACCTGCAGTGTACCCATATTTCTCCAAGTCTCTCTTAGTAATGTAGAGCCTTCTCGAAGTCTTTGGCTTCGGTGCTTGAACTACCACTGGCTGAGCCAGAGGTTCTGCTGGTCCTCCAGCTACAATTGCTGGACCAGGTCCTTCTGGAACATCGTCTCTTGTAGCCTGAGGATCCCGAGGGACCCCAGTCACTGACTGAAGAACCTCCAAGTTGTACTTGTCATCTCCAGATTTCCTTCTAATAGATTGCACGGTGAAAACACCGGATCCATTTCCAACAATCTTCTCAGTGGTGTTGTCCTTGACTCCAAGAAAAATACCTTGCTGCCACCTTGATTCGAACTTGTGGCCTCTCTTGAGAAACTCGACTGTCTCTCCAAATGGTGGAATAGAAACTCTCCACTCACGACCTCTGTGTCTGGAGTAAGGTGTCTTACCATCCTTCATTTCTCCAGATCTGTGAAACAGGTTGTGCAAAGTTCCTGCATGTTCAACCAACCATGTCAGGATCACACTGTCATCTCCAATCTTACTACCATACGAGGTCTCCAATGCACTTCGGAGTGTTCTGGACTGACCTTCGATAGTCTGCACTGCTCTTTCGATCTCTCCTTTGCTTTCAGAGACTCCTACAGGGATTTTCTCCAAAATCAACTGACCTTGGAATCCATTCTTAGCTGCTTCAACAACTGCTTGCAATGCGGGTTCTGGATCATATCTAACAATCATCTTTGGATATCCCAGCTTCCTCAAATCATTCAAAAGACATTTGGATCCTACTGGGCCTTTCTGAACTCCTTTGTAAGGTAACACGTGTGCAAAAACCATTCTTGTCCATCTGTCTCGAACCACGAGAACAGGTGAATGTTTCGATTGGGTATCTTCGGTGATAACAGTATCATCTTTCGAATTCATAAAACAGTAATCAACAGAGATAACTGGAACTTGTTCCTCTGAATGATCAACTCTCACATGCTTCATTGCTTTTGCCTTTCCCCGAACACAATGCTCGCACCAAGCCCTAAATGGAAAATGTGACACAAAATGCTCTTCTTTTTCCTTCATAGATGGTGCGCTCATGGATGGCATAGCTGCTGACGAACCGGTTGGCTCATCATCAGCCTCATCCACAGGTCCGGGGTCCACTAAGGGACTTACCCAGCGCGGTGCCCTTGAAAACCCTCAAGGTTCAAGGGAATCTTATACACGCCACCTTTTTCCTCTAAGGGAATGGTGGTATCTTGGAACTTCATGTAGGAGTTCCCAGGCTTGAAACATACTTCCCATCCTTTGTTTACAAGCCTCGCCACTGAAATGGTTGGCAACGTCCATTGCCTTGAACATGCCAGTTCCAGCCACTTTGGATCCATCCTGATCTCCGATGGTGACCTTGGGATGGCAAATCCCATGCACTCTGACTGGTGCGCCGCTTGCGTTGGTATACGGCAAGTCTGAGGTGCGTTCAACCGCTAAACCTCTTTCCTGGCACAACTCCACGGGCAAGCATGAAGTGGCGGCTCCACTGTCCACTCTTCCCCCAAACCACATTCAAAGCTGCTTTGGAGCTTTCTGGTTGTAGTGGTTGTTGTTGCCCTTGTCCGATGAAATTCATTTCTGAATCAGGACTGGGCTCCTCGTACCTGAATCTCTTCCGACGATCATCCCTTCGATCTTCACTGTCTTCACTTTGATCGTCAGTCACTCGAACTTCGCGGGTACCTTCTTCATAGGTTTCTTCCTCGCGAGTTCTTTCTTCAGGTGAGGGGGATTCTGATCTCTCTCGGTCACGATCTTCTCTTCTCTCACGGGCTTCTCGAGGAATCAGGCTCATTGGCTCAACTCCTGGTGGGTCTTCCTCAGGACCTTTGTTGCGATCTGACCTTCTGGTGCCCATGCTCTGGAGTGCTTCATCAGCTGCTCTCCTCACAGCTCTATCCATTCCTCCAGATGGGGTCCTCGACCGGGACTTCAACCGAATAGGATTGGCCTTCACCTTGGGAACATCTTTCACTTGGAATGATGTGATAGTTTCCACAACTTCACCCTTCCTGGGCTTCACAATCTGAGCTTGGAACATCTCTGGTTTTCTGAGCTTTTCGAAGAGCTTCGGCCTGTGTGGCCTGGTAAGCTTTCTCTTGCTCAGCCCTTTTCTCAAGCTCCTTCCTTTGCTTTCGCCATCCAGCCAGGACGCTTTCCGGGTAGCAACCCTTCGACTCGATGTGAGCCCATAGGCTGTAGGGTTCCAAACCCTTGATTGTTCGCTGACATCTCAAGCAACTCACGTAGATGTCTCCCTGGCCATCTTGCTGCCACTGGGACAGTCGATGGACCTCACGGAAGGTCCTCAAACTCCCATCAGAAGCATTGATCCAGTGGGGAACATCCTCTGGTGGATTAGGACGAACCTTCACTGGTGCTGAGGTTCTCAACTCTTCCTTCTTAGGATTGGTCTCTTTGACGGCTTTAGCCTCCTTTCTCTCACGTTCCAACCTTTCACGTTCTTCTTTTCAAGGGCCTTCCTCCTTTCTCGCACGATCTCCTTGGTAACAGCCCTTTGTCTCTCATGTTCTTCACGACTCACCTTGCCTATCATCTCGGTTGCAGGCTTAGCCTTCTCTCGTCTTTCCTTCTCCTGCTTTTCACTGCCCTTCAGGCGGGCTTGGCCTTCAGAAGTAACTTCAATGCTTTGACCATACTTCTCTTCCAATTCATCCAACTCAGATGATGGAAGGTCATCAAGTTCATCCACAGGATCCTTATGTGATCTGCTTGGCATCTTGGATGATGAGGATGGTTCAGGATATGTCCCGAACCTTTCACGGTAGGACTCTCGAAGGATTCGAGCTATTTGCTCCTTCACAGCAGGTGATTCCTGGACTTCTTCCAATTGAACACGGATAAGTTCTTCTTCTTCTTCCACAGTTAGCTGATCCTTTTCTTCAGACTTTTGTCTTCTCTTTCGATCAGATCTATCCTTGCCAGCTCGATGTCTCCTGGGGCTAGGATGTCTACCTTCTGGTCGAGATTCTCTTCGAGGACTTGGTCTTCTACTCCTCGACTTGGCAGGTCTTTCATCCTTGAATGCCTTCTCTTCAGCTAATCTCCTCTGGTGATCTTCAGCACGCTGACGACCTTTCTCAGCTTTCTTGGCCGCTCTTGGGTGCATTCCAGAGTCTATATCCTGCTGAAGTCTTGACTCCCTGGCAGGCGCCGGAACAGAAGCTGCTCGGCGTTCCTTAGCCTTTTTCTCCAAAGCCTTTTCCTTCAAAGCTTTCAAACGAACGTAGATAGCTTGCTGTGCATCTACCAGCTCTTGATCAACATCCAGTCCATGAATGGCTGACCTGTTCATTTGGTGCTGAATCTTCTCCAAACGACTCATGAGGCTTTGTTCATCTTCATCACCCTCTGGAAGTCGGCCGCCTGATGTCCTCACACTCCTCGATCTCTGAGGATGCTCGGCCATCTCGTCTTCCAACACAAACAGAGCGGTGATCTCGGGTTCTGATTGTGGGCTTGAGCCCTCAGCTTCGGCAGTTTCAACAGCTGCAACTCTCTTATCTCCTTGTTTGGACTTACCTCCTTTGTCCTTTCCTTTGCCTTTGCTGTTGTTCCAAGTGTTCTGATACCATTGGTTAGAGTTCCATCCTTTACCGTTGGAGTTTTGGTACCAAGATCCTTTGCATTTGTCTTTTCCTCCTTTGCCTTTTCCTTTCTTACCTTTACCTTTTCCTTTACTCCAGTTATCCTTACCCTTTCCTTTGGATTCCTTTCCTTTTCCTTTCGACTTGGCCAAAGAATCAACATCCATTGGTGCTGAACCGGTTTTGGCTTCCTTCCTTGTTTCGACATTCTCAATGTATGCTAGAATCTCATGTTTCATGGAATCATAATCAGTCAACCTTGATGCTTGAAGATCTAAATGGTCTTGCAACTTGTTAGGACACATCTGCTGCAAACAACTACGACAAATATCGTCCTCCAGTTGCTTCTTCCTTCTCTCTTCATACTTTCTCTTCAGGTTCTCCCAGCTCTCTAGCCCTTCACGAAGTTTGTCCAAAGAGCACTGCTGAGGATGCAAAACCTTCTTCAACAAAGCGGAATTTGCTTGAGGATTCTGAGGATCATACTTACTCAGCAACCTCCTCAAAGCTTCCAACCCAAAATGGGTTCCTCTCGAGGTGTTCTTGACGATCTCCAATGCTTCACCTTCTGTCAAGGAAATCAAAGCCTGGCGAGCCTGAGCTGAAACAAGCTCGGCCCCATCAGGGAAATCATCTTCAAGCGATCTTTCCGTGATAGCCACATCCACTGTCGATTCCAACTTCTGGATGACTTGAATCGCATTCTTGTGACATGACTCGACCCATGTCTTGAACTTGTAGTACCAAGAGTCCCAGGTACCTGACAATCCTGAGAACTTTTCAGGCTTGGGAATGCCTTTCAACTCGCTCCGATCTCGGACATCGATGCTCTTCTCCACATTCTGGTGGATCTTGAGCTGCTGATCCATATTCGCCTGAAATGCCTGTGACATTCTGGCCGTGGCTTGTGATTGCTGACTCACTGATTCTTGTAGTGCTTGCTGAAGCTGTTGTTGCCCTTGGGCCAACTGCTGAATCATCTGCATCAACATCTGTTGATTGCCTTGCTGTGGACCTCCTTGTGGTTGAGGCTCCATCTTGCTTCAGACACTACCAATCCTGTCCGAACTGAAGCAGTTCGGCAGCTGGTATTCTCTTTGTTGTTGCTGGATCTCAGAACTCCAGCTCCGCTACCATGCAAAGATATTTTGGGCTCTTATACCTATGTTAGGCTGGTGTCAGCACAAGCACACTCTTTTACTCGACCACACGAAAGTGAGGTAAACACTTCAAATGGCTGCAGCACACATATACAAACATATAGACATGTAAGTACCTGCATGCAACTGTACACATATCTGGTCAAAAATGATGAAAGTATAAATTAATAAAGTATACTAAAAATGATGAAACTGTTGGGCTGAAGCTTGAACATTGGACATTGGTCTGGTGGAATGATTCACTCATCGACTTGACAACAGGACCTTCGCCTTTGGGCGAAACCTTTTCTGAGCCTTTCTCTGACTCGGAACCTTGGCATTTGTATACCAACTGCGTGGGACAGGGTTGGAATTGTGAGATAAGTTCAAAACAAAAACAAACACGACATATTAACCTGTATACAGTCGATCATTTACATCTGTGCATGTGTGTGGTTATGGCTTAACTACACGTGTGACACATCATGCCCTATATTGAGTGCCAAATTTCATCAGGAATGATTCACGATATCACTTGTAGATGTAAAACTGTATGCCAATTGGTTCATCTGCATCTACGGGTCGCGGGAATCCTGCAGCTGCTTCCAACCGAGGCTCGCTTTGAAGGAAAGATATACTTGCGCACTGCGGTAAGCAGGGAAAGCTTTGCTCTACTTTTCAAAAAGCAACTTCGATATTTCCTATTGTTTTTGATTATCTTTTGTTCATCCTTTTGCGTTTCCTGTCGTATGTTGGCTTGGGCTGCCCCACCGGAAGACTCGCTTTCTGAGTCTTTCCTGGCAGTGATGTTGCATATCCACGTGACTAGCTGCAAGGTCCCTGGATGCATACAATCACAGCATGAAATGTATGCCATGGAAGACATTTATATCAACATATCAATTTGTCAATGAGTATCAAATCAATGATATCAGCTACTCCCAAGTGAGTTTTGAATCGTCAGCGTCCCCCCAAAAGCCGGTTTTTTGTCCCAAGCATTTATTAAATTCAACTGACTTTGTACCACTCGCCGCCCCTTTGCTATGCCTTTCTTCTTCTTCTTCTTCTTTTCGCTTGGCCTGAGGCAATGAATTGCGCCAGTGTCGAAAGTCAGTCTTTCCTCCAAATTATCAGGTTCTTTTGTGAGAGAGGTTGCAAGTATGAGTACCAAAAATTGTGACTCTAAAGGGATCAAACCTCGAGCAATGAACGTAATTAACGTTAATCATCCGGAAGTCCTGGGCTTTTTTTCGGCTTAGTTTCTCCTATGTTTCAACTTTTGGAAATTCCCACCTTGGAAGCTTTCGCAGCCGCCGCGGCCTTGGCTTCCTGGTTTTTACCATCGTCACTTTTGAAAAACGTTTCCAATGAGAAAAAAAACAAAAACATATAAAAAAAAGGAAAATGTGTTTTTGAAAAGTTTTGAAAAGTTTCATAGGTATCAGGAATTTTTTTAAAACTGACTCCCAAACAAAAATGACTCTGAGTTTGTCATTGCACAAGTGGTGCCATGGGTGCACTCCCAATTTCCACCTCATCAAACCTTTGAATGTGTGTCACCTGCTTTTTTGGGTTTCCTAAGCTTCACACTATTTATCCCACCTGCACATCATGGGTGCATTCCCGGTTTCCACCTTATCAAACTCAAACCTTTGAAGCTGTGTCACGTGCTGTTTTGGATTCCTAAGCTTTGCTCTATGTATCCCACCTGCACATGTCAAAGTTCAACACACTTTCCCAAGCTGTGACAGCTACTTGTAAAACAGTTGTTGCTCTTACATAGTATTCATTTATTGCGCTCATCATGACAAAAACCTTTGCCATGGGTTCTCGGGAGATGAATCAAATCAGAGCGGTGACGAACCAGTTTCTGGCTAAAATTTATGTCCAATCCATTAGTGCAATCCTTGTGCCATGTCTGGATCGGAAAGTTCTGGTTCCCATACACTGACATTGGGGGAGGTCAGGCCAGTTCGGCGCAAGCGCACAGCCGCTGCTGTGGATGCTTGACAGTAGGGCATTGGGTGTGGTCGGCAAAACAGTCAGTTTCCATGATTGACTGTATCATCTTTAAATCTAACGGACAATGGAATGGGTTCGCCTGGCGTAGTGACTGTGGTCCTGGCTAAGTGGGGCAGTTTGGCCAAGGCTCCTAAGGTGACTTCGTCTGGCGGCTTGGATGTGGATCTTGAGGTGGGCGGTGGTCTTCCATCCCAAGCTGCTTCCCATGTGGCCGCTGAACAGTCCACATTTGTTCCCAACGAACAGTCAATTGTGACTTGGCTTCTACCTAAATGCCTTACTGCCACCATCAATATACCTCACCTTGAGAAGTTACCTTGGACATCCCTGAGGACAGCCCTGGCAGCAAACCTGAGGACAAACCTACCGCTGCTGCTTGGTCCCATGTCTCAATTAGAAATGATGGGGCTTGCAATCTTCCTGCCTTCAGGCTGACTGGGCTAATTTGTTGGATCGTGTTGAGCGCCTGGCGGAGTATTGCAAACAGGTGCGCAGATGCATTCCTTCTTAAACGGGGTGTGTTTCATCCTGCTTGTTGGGTGAAGCCAGGATCAGCGTGAACAGGAGAACTTGAAGGATGAGCCTGACACTGGTTCTTCTGCATGTCTCCTGCAATGAATAGTTCTTTTGTTCGGGCTATGGTATTTTTTCTTTGACTCATTCTCACAAAACATCATCCTTACGCTTCGTGTCAGTGACACCAGGCACAGATGATGCGGCTCTTTCTTCACAGTGCCACAGAGAGCTGAGTCAGTTTCATTTTTTGTTTTATATGAATTTGACTGTCAAGTATCATCATCATGATGGATTTTGTGTTCCACTGGCATCCAAGGCACGGTGAAGAACAATTGATCTTGACTCCTGGTTCTTTCCATTCGCCTGCAAAGACAATTGGGTCTGCTACGCCTGGCGTCTCATCCTCTCCTGTGATGCCAACATCACCGGACTCGACAAGCCCCATCCCTGCCCTTGAGGACGTAGAGGATACTATCCAAGCAGTTCAAGCCAATCGTGTTGCCCTAGGGCTTGAATTTGACCAAGAGTGCTAGCCTAAGCAGAACAAGCTTGTACCACATCAGTTAGAACTTTCAAACTCAATGCTATGAATTTGAGGTCGCCTGGCGTTTGTAACTCAGGTTCAGTTTTTCATTTGGGATGTCAAGACGGCACCTCTCATGGATATGGCAGTTTTGTTTTGGCTGCTCTTCTTCATCATTAGCTTGCAAGCATGCTGAGGTAGCTTGATGCTTTCGCCTGGCGAGTGCAGCACCTTGAGAAGGCCCGATGGTTTTTCAAGTGGCGGTCAGCTGATGCAACTCACTTCTGCACCCTTTCTTCTGGCTGGTTTGACTTGAGTATCTTTTGCAGTTGGCCTTTGCACGCTTCCGCAGAATTTTCAGCTGACAAATGATTTGATGCAATTCAAGCAATTCAACATCAGCCACTGAACCTTTTTTCTAAGTATGCACGTTGCAGCTAGGCGCCAGGCGAATTATAATTGTCACGTCTGGCAAGCATCATCATAACCTTGTCAGATTTTTGCCTGACACCTGCTTCTGCGCCATGGAGAAGGAGAACAAGAAGAAGCTGGAAATGTGCATCGCTGCCTATGGCCTTGACAGGTGGTATGGCAAAACTCAAGGTGCGCCGTGTATTGAGTTAGCTTTTCAGCCTTGCGTTGACAGTCGTATTGAAATTTCTGGCACCAGCCTCTGGGAACTAGCGCCTTCAGGTCGCAATCTTGGGGGCTTCATCAAACACCACTTTGACAAGTTTACTATCAGCTCGGTGGATGCAGCTTAGATCAAATTAAAAAGTTTGAAGCATGCTTCAGAAAATCTGAGTTTATATTGAAGGTGGAGGGCTGGTGGTGTCAACTTTAAGGTTCGTGACATTTGGAGCAGAGATCCTGGTGTGAGAACCAACGAGGACGTTTCCGTGCCTCAGCTCTATGAATTGAAAACGGTCCTGTCACTCTTCCTTTGCAGTTGGGCTGCCACACCCATCCTATCCTGAGCCATTGGTCGGCTTTGCTTAGGATTTCGACGTGCAACGGCAACTTGCGATGAACAGCGAGGGAGCTGCCCTGATTATCCACAGCGTGAACGTGGCTGGGTGGCAGTTGAAATTGAACCAGTCAGTTTGAGATTTATGCCCGAGGCTGCTTATAGCACCCTCCAACCAAGGTCATGCGATCCTGGATGAAAGCCATCCCTGGAAGAAGCCTCTTGTATTGCTTGACATGCCCCTTGGTGCAGCACCTCCATCATGTATGTTCAAAACCTGTCTTCTGTGTATCCTGACAATGTGTCTACAATGCGTTTTACCTCAAGGTTCCGCCGGGCGCCATCGTTCAGCGTGGGTGGCCATTGCAACGTTGATGATCTTCCATGAGTTCCACAAGGACGAGGTAAACGTCCACTATTGGCTGCCATCTCTGTCGGCGAACGGCATTGATGATGTTTCTTGGCCGTGTCAGGTTTGAAGCAAATCTGACATGAAACAAAATCAGTCCTGACCTGATCCCGCTTCATCAACCAAGGTGCCCAAATCTTGGAGACACGAACCCTTTTGGCTGGCGAAGGATGTCATCGACCGAGCCGAAGGCCCGGAAAGCCATTTTATATTCAAATGTCTCCAAGGTGGTTTAGAGTCATTAGTAAACAGCCACCCCCACACGCACTGGCAGGCATCATGATGCAGCTGGCCGATCTCCAAGCCCAAAAGCCGATGTATCTTGGGTTATTTTGATTATGCATGAGTGAGTCACATTTCATTCTTCACTTTTGCATCAATCAAAGTTTCCATCAACTTCTTGCTGCTTGCTTTAACCAAGGCTTCCCAAAGCACCTGAATACTTTCATGATTGGCATGTGATTGGCGCTTCGCCTGGCGCTGCTGATTCTTCTGGCGCTGCTGATTCGTCTGGCGCTGCTGGTACATCTGGCGGTGCGTGGGCTGATGCGACAGATGCAGCCGAAGACCAGGAGGATGAGAGCACCAAGGTGGAGATAGAGGTGGAGGTAGAAGACAAAGATCCGGCAACCTATGACTACCCGATGGACAGCATGACAGAGGCTGCGTGGTCCTCCGTGTACTCTCAAGAGGAGGCCAGGTCTGTTCGTTGTGGCCCTGAATTTGTTCTTCATACCAATATTAGTTTTTGCCTTTCATCTTTGCAGGTGGAACTGATTGAGACTTTGGGGAAGATCAGTCCGGCGCTGAAGACGGCTGCGATCGACTTGCGTTTGGACAGGCGGTGCTTGTGTGCTACTTGTCTTAAATTCCAGCGCTGATTGCTGTTGTATGCTTGTGCGTCAATGCACTTCGGACGCCATTTACATGTACAGCACTTGAGGTTCTTTCGGCGCTGGCTTCGCATTCGCAGCTGGGAATGATGATGGCGTTGGAACTTATGCCGTGCCCTTGGAAATGGTCATGAATTTTATTTAAATTGCCATTGCTGCGTGGTTTCATCGTGGTTTCACAAGCTGAGGCCTTCGATGATCCGAACAGATGATCAGCAGGCTTGGAAGAACCCGAGCACGGTGATTACAACAATGTGTCGCGAAAGCTCCTTGGCTTAACTCAAATGTGTCGCGTGCTTGTTGCTTGCTGCTCTATGCCCACGCTGTTCTGATGATTACAATGCCTTGAACCAACTCTGGGTTCCATTACCTACGCAAGCAAACGATGCTGGATGTGTGCGTGTTGTGCGTGATACTTCAAAATCTTGCAGTTCCACTTGGCTTGCAAACTCCTAAAAACCTATATCCAAATAAGAATCTAATGACAGTCTTTAACTTGAAAACCTTCAGGGAGGGGGGGCGTACTCCGGATTCGTATCCGGTCTTAGGCGTACTTCAAAGTGACTAACTTTCACTTGACTTGCACGATCGGACCCAGGTACGGCTGTACAAGCCAAGTGAAAATCAGAGATAGGCGTACTCCGGATTCGTATCCGGTCTTAGGCGTACTTCAAAGTGACTAGCTTTCACTTGACTTGTACGATCGGACCCAGGTACGGCTGTACAAGCCAAGTGAAAATCAGAGATAGCGTACTCCGGATGCGTATCCGGTCTTACACATGAATTGCATTTAGTATTTGAAAAGACACGCGTTTCAGAAAACCATTTGCAGTTTTTTGTTTGATTCTGAGTTGCAAGCCAAGTGATGGTTTTTCACTTGGCTTGTACGCCCGTACCCAGGTACGACTGTACATTAACCTGAGCCTCGCAAGTGACACGACATTGGCCCCCCTAGTTCCTTCACTTCAAATGGTCAAGTGAATGTACGACCGTACCCAGGTACGGCTGTACAAGCCAAGTGAATTTTTTTCACTAGCTTTGCACGTGAGAGTCAGGTGTTTTTTCTGCCATCATTGTTTTGGAATGCGGTGTGTGAAGGCTTTTGGTTCAAAATTCTGGATTAGACTGAGTGGCGCCAGGCGATGGATCCTTCGACTGAAGTGCTAAATGCTGTTACTGAGGTCAACCCCTGCACGGCTGCCCGTGGGACCCCGGAGTGGGCAAATGCACGCAAGCAGGCGAACACCTCTCTGATGACTATGCCAGTTCAACAGCTATTTGAGAAGGCAGTTTGTGCTGGTAACCTACCTGATCTTATTTCTGAGAGCTTCAAGTTTGTTCAGACCTCCCTTGCCGGCTCAGAACCAACTGGTAAAAAGTGCTCTGCTGTCACGGCGGAAAGGCTCAAGGAAGTGACTGATGACAAAAGGTCAGGAGCCTGTTTTGGAATCAGTCTTGACCAGGTGAATTTGAAGGAGACAGCCCACACTTTTGTGTCCCCCAAGCGCATTGAGTATGCCATCAACAAGTGGAATTACATGGCGCCAGGCGTTGGTTCTATCATTGAGCTGGTTCAGCTGAACTTAGACTCTTGGAGTGGATCTGAAGTAGCAAAGCTGGAGAGGTTAAACCAAGATGCTGAGATTCTCGCAGCACTTAATGTTATGTTTTATTCGAATCATTTGCTAACTGATAATATTTTATCCGGCATTTTGACCTTTCTGCCTTCAGGATAGCAGCTGCCTGCATTATTACTTTTTGGATGAGGGACCACCAGCACCACCTGCATTGGGCTTTGGAGAGTCTGAAGGACCTGGTGGCATCGTTTGACTTCTATGGGAATGGAACAGACTTGCTGGTCAAGAAGTTCAGTTACTCACTTACTTAGTTTTGGCTTCGAGTCAGTGATATGGCCCTCTGATGTTACTCTTTTCCAGTTAGAAAACTGAGGTTTGCTGGATGATGAGGAGAGCAAGAAAAATGTGATGGGAATGAGCGCCCTTGGCCGCTGCTACGAGTTGAAGAGGCTTGTTGACTGCGCTGCCGCTCCTATTGCAGAAGTGTCAAAAAAATTGAACGCAAAATGGAATGAAGAGACAGTGCAGCGCTACATAGGTCTGGCGGCAAGGCTAGAGTTAATGCCATGCCTTTAACAAAGAGAATGTTGGAGCTTGCTGAGTTTCATTTTGCAAGAAACTCACCCTTTGACAACATCACCGCCCTTCGGGCTGTGCTCCGGCTTGGTGCTGAAGATGCTGATTCATCTTATGTTGTTGCTTGGCTCAAGTTCTTTGTCAACTTTCGGATGTCACTTCATCATGTGATGCATGTGATGCTGTTCCGAGGTTCAAACTGTCCTTCTTGAAGTCAGGGCCGGCATTCGCAAACCTGGTATCATGTCAGGTTTAAATTGGGGGAAGGCCAAGTATGATGTGGCCATGAGGCTTAAAGCTATCCTGGTGCGCAGGGATTTGTTCTTGCACTTGGCCAGCACGTATTCTAAGTTTGCAGATGATCTGAAGGAGTTCCTTTGCAGTTTTCAACAGGTTTTGGATGTGATATCTTTTGGAATGTCATACATTTGTTGAAATGTTTGTCCAGCACATGCTCGCTACTTGATTGCTAAGGTTTGGAACCCCTGCATTCTTTAAGACCACCTTCTCCCTAGAACATGATGGAACAGGAAAGGTGGACCATGATGGATCGGATGAAGAAGAAGCAGGTGATGTGCCAGAAGAAGAAGAAGAAGCGCCAGGCGATGTTTCTACGTTCCAGTCTCGCAAGCCTTTGTTGACCCTAGCCAAAAAATTGGGGATGAACAGCCTTGAAATGAGCATGTGTGTCTTGGCTGACTTGTTTTCAGAAGAGTAGAACATTATATAATGGCAATAGCCAGGACATCTTGTGTTGGAGTTGTTCGCAACCATCGCGAGGTAAGATTGCCAAGGACAGCGTTCCTGGGCGAAACCTCAACCTTGCAGACAGGGATGAGCAGTTGGGAAAACTTCTTGATCACGCACCTTCCTTCAAATTGGATTTCAAGTGTTTTCATGATTCAATATAAGAAGACCCTTGTTGCCACGATCTTCGAGGTGAAAGAAAAATATGCAGTGGATTTCCCTCCGCAGCGAGCTGGGCCAGAAAGCCTTCCAAGGGTGGTACATGCTGCGACTGGCGCTGCTACCTCTGGCACTGAGGCCCTTGAGGTGATGAATGAAGACAATGTAGAGAACGAGGATGACTACAATGCAGAGCTGGCAAAGCACAACAAACGCGCCGCCCAGCATGAGGAAGATGCCATTAAGGACCAGGCATTTGTTTTTTTAATCAAACAGAGTTGAGTTCTACATCAATAGTGGCATGAACCAGGACATCACAGACAAATTATTTTTATTGCCAGGAACGTTTGCAGAATGTGCTGGATGCAGTGGTGGAAATCCAGAACGTGCAGCCGCCTGGCGTTAAGGATTCCAATGTGTTGGCGATCTACGTGAAGATTGACAGCATGAGGGCCCGCAACCCGGTGGACACTTGCTGCAAGAAAACGTCTGGCGTGTTGAAGAAGTGGAACATTGCCATTGGTTCTGTGGAGCCGACGCCAGGCGATGTTTTAGCTCGTGTCAGGCGTGGAAAAAGGGCATTTGGAGCTCGAACTGAAGACAAACTTCTTTTGGCATCAGTAAGAGGTGTTTTGGTTGCAGTGAAGATTTTGTTTTCCATTCACATGTATGATCAATGATACAAAGGTGCATGAATACAAAGCCAAGGCCTGGCGAGTGCAAAAAGCACAATGAGCTTTGGCAGCGATACCTATTTTAACAAATGGGTGGTTCCTTTGATCCCAATCAACAAGCTGAGCGTCATGAAAACGGACGAGCATGCGAAACTGTGGGAGAAACTTTGCCTTCGTTGTGAGTGACTTTACAAGTTGGACCCTTTCAACATCATGATGCTTTGAGGTTCAATTTGATTTGAATTATTACTTCTAAGGAAGGAAAAGACATCAGATCGTATGGAGGAGGCCTGGATCTTGAGTTTGAAACTTTAAAGTGCACGTGGGTTTCTAAGTATTGGTGTTCATTTGCACTAGGAATATGGGGCAGAAGACGCTGATGCCATGGCAGAGCTGGGCAGGGAGAATGTGTGGCCTTTTCCTTTGGAATCTCACCACAACCTGGCGCAAGAGTTGTGCCACGTGTTTGACGCAAATGTGGTTGTCATCTTCGGGCCTGGTTCTGGCCATGCTATTTTGGGGGCGCTGCTGTCTAACATGCGGGTTGTGTCAGTATGCTGCATGAAATTTAGTTTTAATTGAAATTGTAACGTTGTAACGTTTTGCTTTCAAGTTCAGCTGAATTCAACAAACAGTCGCTTTCATGGCTAAGGTTTGTACCAGCCGGGCGCAGAAGGATCTATGCTACAAGAATTTGCAACTGTGGACCAAGGAGCAACGCTTGGTGCCTGGCTTCGAGGCTCTCCCCAAGCCCAGGCATTTGGTCCAATGGGAGCAAAGGAGGGGGTCAAGAAACCAGGCTAATGGAGGTGGAAGAAATCCTCTTCCTACAGGCAATGGACGCAATCCAACTCCAAGCCCTAATAGCAATGCCCCGGCCCGGCCCCAGCCCCATCCCCTTCGCCTTCGCCTGGCGCTCCTGTTCCTGGAGTTACTGGTGGTGGCGCGCCTGGCGCTCCTATGCCTGGCAGGAACCTTTTGCAGACCTTTGGGCAGGTGAACTTGTGATCCGGGTATAGGACAGGCGTTTCTATCAAATTTTGATTTGACTGACAGTTGGCAAGGAAGCAATCACCGACTGGCGAAAATACGTAAAAGTTGTTGCAGCAGCTGTTGTTCTTGTGATTGTTGTTGCTGTTGTTGTTGTTGTTGTTGTTCTTGTTGTTGTTGTTGTTGTTGTTGTTGTTGTTGTTGTTGTTGTTGTTGATGGTGAGTTGCGTTGGGATGGGATGATAGATGGGTCAGGTTCACGAAGCATGATGATGATGAGGCAAATGCTTGGCCCATCAGTCGATTTTTGGCCCAAAAGCTTCATACTATTAAAATGGTGAAGCTCGTGAAACGTCTTTGTCATGAGCTATCAGCCAAAGAGCTGGTTGCTACTGCGAAAAGAATGGGGCTTCACGTCTCAAAACGTAAGGGTCGTGCTGAAGCTCGGAAGAGTATAGAACTGGTGGCTGAAACAGGTCCAGAGGTTCACAAAATAGTGTTGGTGCAACTTGCAAACCGATTGACCCATGGCAAGATTAAAAAAGTCCTGGAGGACCAAGAAGAACTAATTGGGGAGACCAAGAGTTTGACAGTGAGGAACTTGGAGAATTCAGCAGACTTGGAAAGAAGAGCCAGAGTGTTGCCGGCAAAGAGGATTGTGAAGGTTCGATTTCGTCCTCGAAGGCGCCAGGCGGTTGAAGAAGTGAAGAAGAAAAAGGCGGTTGAGGAAGTGAAGAAGAAAAAGGCGGTTGGGGAAGTGAAGAATGAACGGCCTGGCGTGAAAAAGTTGAACAAAACGGCTTTCAAGGACATCAAACACATGGCAAGGATCTTAATTAGTTTCAAGTCGCAATGCTTCACTGTGCTTTTTAGTTGTGGGTTTGCGTTGCTTTGGGTTGTGAGCCTTAGGTGAAGACTGTTCTTGAACAGCGTGGTCAGTTGCTGGCACTAAAGGACATATCAGCTATTCTTTCTGATGAAGGTATGGACATGGACACTTAGTTCAAAACAGCTTTACGTGGCACTAACAAAGGGGTTCCTGCAGGTTTCACCGTTTCAACACACTAAGGAAAACCCTTTGATCTACAATGCAATGTTGAAGACCGTGATGAAAGTCAAACGGCGTGAGTCTGAAGCCAAAGGGCCATTGGTTCCGAGGTTGATTATGCCATCTACACCAAGCCAACAAAACTTGCGGTTTCGCCAGGCGGTTTGAAAAAAATGATTTGCTCGGCCAGGTGGTTTTGCCAAGCAGTGTGAATGTTTCGCAAGTTGCTGCATTGCCTGGCATCGAAAGCTGTTTAAAAAAAGTTTGAGCACGCATGTCTTGTCGAAGTTGAGGCTCGAAGCATTTCGACATGATGAATCCGACCCCATTGTTTGTCACGCAGATCCTGGATCGCTATCGCACAAGCCCTGCTGATCACCCACAAGGTGCTGGGCGAGGTGGACTTCGATGTCCTTCAGAACTTGTAGAAAAGGCCAGGCCAAACCGTGAGCATGCAAGTGTTCTTTGACTGGTTCCGTTTAAGTTTGTTTCTTTAGCTGAGGCGTTGGCAAATCATCTTTCTGTCTCAGAGACTTGCACGGATGGCAATTGCGCAACCACATGCATTTGTGCAGAGTGGCTTGAGCACCATTCACACCAATCATAGGAAGGAACCATGGTTGTCCTGGAGGAAGACCATCAAGAAAGATTTGAAGACTGTGTTGTCTCAAGCCAGAAAGCTGGCAGTAGATTGGCTTGTGAAGAGCCGGCATGAGCTGCTGCTTGGTGGACTATCTGTCCAGGACGCTGCCTGACTAATTGTTTTTTAAAAGTGTGTTTCAAACTGAAAGTCACCTTTAGATTTTCTGTATAGGAGCTAGTGCAATGTGTGGGTGGCTGCTTATTTGAACCCTATGAGAAGAAGATGAGGTTGTCAGGAACTTGGGGAGATACAGCCTTTCTTCATGGTTTGGCGTGTGCGACTGGCGTGGACGTCGTGATCATTCAAGCGTCTGGCGACTACTTGGTAGGGAGCTCACTCATGAGAGACGATGGTGACAATCTTTTGATACCAGTTGTGCTGGTCAATGATTTTCACTTCTGGGCATGCGAACCTCTTGAGATTCGACCTCAAATCATAGTCAATGTGGATGACAGTTGGGTTGATGGACCGTGTGAGCGTTGATCAGGACTGTGAGGAGGCACTGTATGGGTTTTGAAAACGCATTGTCAGGCCATGTCAAAAAGGAATTTATTCAGTCACTGCAGCTCCTGCCAGGTGGAAGTGGATAGCCAGCAGATGGATCTTTCGCTAGTGAAGAAGGATGTTGTGGTATGTGAAGCTTTGGCAAGCTGGTCCCCATGGGCGCTACCTTCAGAGGATGTGACCGATGCTCTAAGGCTCACTTTTTGGGTTTGTAGGTTTGGAACAGCTTAGGGCCCAAACAACTGTTGCAAACCTTGCGAGGTGCATCAGCCAAGACCATCATTTTCTGTCTGACGCTGCGCCTGGCGTCAAAGCTCGAGCGCGGCAAATGGCTATTGTCCAACTGCAGCGGGAAGATCAAGGAACTCTTGTGTCTTGGCTGTGACAATTTATAGTGTTTTGATGTGACAATTTGTTTATTCCTGGTTTGCACGTTGTGAGGCAATGGACCAACATGCAAGGTACCAAAGAGCAATGAGGGCCCTTGAGGCTGTTGCCAAGATTGGCGGTGGACATTTCAAACGGCAAGGGATGACGAAAACCATCATGAGGGTGGATTCCTTCTTGGACATAAGCAAAATCCAGGATCAGCTGTCCAAGCCTTGCTGGGTTGGCAAAGACCGACATGCATGCTTGGATTTGTTTGCTGAGAACCCACAATTAGAGCCTCAGCTTCAATGGCTTGTTCTTTGCACTACTGCCACTAAATTTAATACCTGGAGCAACCTTTCAGGTCAAGAACTGGCGGTGTTTGTGGGTCGCCCTGCGACCCAAGATCCAGCGGCAACAGAAAATTCTGGACTTGATTCGCAGCGGTGGATTAACTTTTCTGGGTGTCACAGTACCTGTATCTGCATCAATCTGTTTTTCAACTTGAGAGTTATGATTCAAAACCTTTTTTGGCCTTTTAGTATTGAAACTGCACAGGTTTGCTCTCGAGCCTTTATCTTGCTCTCTGGCGTTTCGTCTGGCGCTATACAGGAAGCACGAAAGAGACACGCTCAAGGTAGGATGAACATTCATAAGTTAGTGTTACTATCCTCCACATCTTGTTACAGCCATTTGATGACAGGGGTGGTGACAGCGGTGCCAAAATCCCAGCTGGGAACATGGATGATGATCCAAAATGAGAAGCGTGCGTCAAAATACCTTGTGACTTGGATTTTTGAAGCCCTACTGCTTGGAATGTCCTTTGACATCCTTTGACCATTGCACACTTGTTGGAGATTTACTAAGGATGCTCGTGCTTGGCTGGAAGTTTACGCAGAAACCTTCGGAGAACAAAACCCAATGTCACTGACTGTGTACTTGCCACCTGGAAGAAAGGCCTTCTACCATGCCACCTACATCTATGATCGGATACTTGTTTTACTGTTTTGTTGCGTGAATGGTCGAGGGTGTCGATGTCATCACATGCCATCTTGTCCTGTTAAGCTAAGGTCTGGCGAAGACTTGGCGCGGCTCGACAACAGTCCGGCGGATTTGGGGACATTTCGCCAGGCGTGGGCCAATGAATGCCCGTGGATCAAGATTGTTTCCTCTGAGGCCTTGTTCACTGGTTGTGCAGCCTGCAACTACTTGCATCGGTTGTTGGAAACAACTCCGAGATCCGAAGTGGAGCAGGCTCATGCAATCAGACTACGTCTAGGCTTGGCCCCTGCATGTTGCTCTCACCCTGTCATGTATTATGTAATGCTGGTTCTGATTCTGTTTTCATTTCGCAAGGTCAACACTTTGCATTCCAAGCCGCACAGCGCCTGGCGATTGCACGCTCTGAAGAACTTTGTAGAAGGTCTGGCGGAAAATCTTGGTGACTCCAGCTTGCACTATTAGCATTTCCCATGGTTACTACTTTGAACTGTTTGTCTCCCTTGATGCTTTATAGCCCAAGGTATTTGAAGATTGACAAGGCAGACCAAACAAAAACAACCCTGCCAACGATCGCTTCAATGCTTCTTGGTTTTTATCTTTTGAAGTTCTGAGTTGTCTTATTTTGTTGAAGATCCTTCGTCATGTTTGTTGAAGAGCAACCAAGGCAGGCAACCCCGCTGATGAAACAGGGGGATCGCTTTGTGGTTGGCTTGGTTGGCTACAAATGGGCGGGCGTGGCGTCTGGCGAATGGGGCATTACAACGACGTTGGAAGATTGCAAGCATGGGTCAGAGACCCAAGCCAGTTTGGTGCTGGCGAGATTGCACGCCGCGGCATGCAGCTGCGGCCACCTGCCAGAGAAGTTGTTTATCGGAGCGGACAATACTCCGAAGGAGACTAAGAACACTACGTTTGTAGTGTTTCTCCTGTGGCTTTTGTGTTGCATCGGGAGGAAAACGGCGCTACAGGAGGTGCAACTTGAGTTTCCTATGGTTGGTCACACTCATGCTGAAATCGATCGATTCTTCAGCCGTGTGATGGTTTCTTTGAGAGGGAAAACCTTTTGCACATTTGATGAAATGAGAGACCGGGCCACAGAATCTTTAAAAGGATTTCAAATGGAGTGGGGACATCACGGTGCCTTGGCTACATATGTCGGACACTTGTTTGAAGCATTGCTGCATTGAACTTTAACCAGAGTTTTTACATGTCTGCATTGTTTGAATCTATTGCTGCCAGTAGCAAAGCTAAGGACATGGCTACCAATGGAATGATGTGCGGCAATTGGTGGGGTTGGAGCTGCACAAGTTTCGGAACATTCATTGCTTGTCCATGTACCTGGCTCAGGATGGGATCTATGCTCGCTGGAAACAATACGTTTCAGATCTGAACTGGAGCAGACCTCTAAAACTGGTGCACTATGAACAATTCGAAGCCATTGGCAGAATGAGGCCTTCACTTGTCAGGACATGCTGTTTTGTTTCATGTTTAGCGACAGTCGATCATTTTGAGATTTTCTTCGCAAATCTCTTACAGGAACAAATTTGATGACACAGTCCAAGCGAAGCAGCTTGCTTTCCTGCAACGGCTTGAAACGTCTTTGGCATCTGCCAACCAACTGGAGGGCTTTCACTCTCAGCTTGCGTGGCTTAGAGGCTTGTCAGCTGGCGCAAGCACAGAGTTTGGCAGAACGCTGGAAGATATGGTAGGCGACATGCTGGCTTTGGGGGATGGAAGTTACTGTCAGGCGAAGGGAGCTCTCTCCGATTTATGCATTCCTGAGGAGCAGGTATACCAAGTGGCGCCTGGCGTAGATGTGGGAGCTATGATCTCCATCACCGGCTCAGCGGAAACGCAACATTCGACCCGTACTGAAGCTGTGCAATTAGGAGATTATGTGATTTGCAAAGGGGTTTGCAAGGAGCTGCCAATTGCGTTGGGTTGCAACTTGGCTTTGTTATGGAGTTCCAACGGCTTTTGGTTTCACAACCTTTGACCTGATTACTTGATCTTTCCTGTAACTTAGGCGTGATGTCAATCGATCACTACAAAAGAACTTCGCCTGGCGCATTTGTCAGATGGTACCACCCAGAAATGGGGCAAGAAGCAACTTTTGGCGCCGGGCGAAAGAAAAAGATATTGGACTTGTTTGGTGTTTGGCGCCTGGCGGAGGACATGGCTATTTCGGAACATTGCTTGCATTCATTGCGCGGTGTCTTGATGGTGTGTCTTCATGCTCTAAGTCGCCTGACGTCCTAAATGTAATGACACTCTGAGTCGCCTGACCATTATTACTAAGACTAACTAGTTGCCTGACACTCTAAAATGAAACTATAGGAGTCGCCTGACGTTTTGAATGTAAATTTAACAATGGTTCTGTGTCGCCTGACAAAAAGGTCACCTGACGTACGAAATGCTGCACTGAAACATTCTTAATTCAAACGTATTGCCCTTTGTTTCAAGGATCTTTGCCAGCTCCCACCTCCGCTCCTACAACCTGATCAAATCATGGAGTGGGACTTTGACTTGGAGACCCCTGATCAGACTGTGCTTGACGGTTCGCCTGGCGGCTTGATACCTCTTCCTGTCTATGATGCTCTACTGGAAAATCATGGTCTGGACTTGACTGGCTTGTCGAGCCTTGGATGACAGTATGACCTCATGCTGTTTGTGTTCACTTAGTGTTGACTTTTCAAATCCATGTGTGAATGTGAACCTAGGCGAAGCATGACCCGCAGAGGCAACTTGTACAGGACATATAGGTTGATGCAACCTGTACACTAGGGTTGCGAACGACGGCTGATGAACGCTGAAAAAGAATGCGTCTGGCGTTTGCATGCAACTTCATGGTTTTCACTTATACTATCAAAACAGACCCATCACAAAGATTACCAGTTGTAATCCCCATGATGTGTTTGTTGACGGGTCTTTCCAACAACCCACTACCAAATAGATTACCAGATGATATGATATATGGCAAAATGAAACCACACATGGAAATTAGTGCAAAACTCGGGAAAATTGAAGTATGAAGACACAGTGGCTCAGCTTCACACAAGTAGATGCTTGGGAAAACCAAAAGAGCAGGTGACACAACTTCAAAAAAGTCACAAGGCTTGGGAAAACCAAAAAGCAGGTGACACAACTTCAAACAAGTCACAAGGCTTGGGAAAACCAAAAGAGCAGGTGACACAACTTCAAAAAGTCACTAAGGCTTGGGAAAA